>UZAE01001870.1:0-11207 GCA_900617975.1 Rodentolepis nana
GCAATCAAGAAACTAGAAATTAAATTCTGAAATTGGTATTCCCCTTCGAATATTTATTTATTTCAAATGGCAGGTGTTTTGATAGTTACCACTAGCCATTTAGCCTACTTCAGGCTCCACACAGAGGAGGAGGAGGAACATCAAAGTGACAAAAAGTCGAGAGGGGGGACAGAATAATGATTCGCAGATGTGACAGAGACAGGCAAAAGAGCAGAGAAAAGGTAAGACGAGTACTGTTAAAGTGGTCGAATTTGACATACAGTGGGGTCATGGTAGTTTGAAGTCAGAAGTCAACTTCCGGTTAATAGACTTTTCGCCGTATGAGTATTCGTTACGTTGGAGGTAAGTCTATCGCACACCCCCCCCCTTCGAATATAATAAAAACCAAAATGAAACAACAATTTTGGAATTACTCTCTACCCCTCCTCTCGACACCCGAACGCCACCTTTTCCAACGCGAAAATCTTAAATAGTTTTGCCCTGCCATGAGTAATGGAATTAGATTGGAAGTACCGTATACGAGATGAGGTTTGCGAAGGTTAATTGAATACTTAAAACAGATATTGAACTTTGACAAGTAAATACAACTCTTGCCTCACTGTATTGCAAGACATGAGATGAAATATTTACAAGCACACACATTCCAACTGTCGCCATAAGTGGATAAGATAGCCCATTTAGGTTAGGGATCGATTCGAAGTGTTGAAAATCATTGTAGTGATAAAATTATCTAGCACAATACAAGTTAACACCTCAATTATGCTGCAGACCATGTGAGATTCAAGTTAAGGATCCAGAAAGCAGATCTTGGAGTCTGGCCTTTGGTTTAGAAGTACCATATTAAGGGAGAAAAGCAGACCACATGATGAATCCGAAATCTAGGTTGCAAGAGGCTCTTTGATTTCTTTTTCCACATCCATTCACCATCTAACCAACCCGAGTTCAGATTCTTGTCCGTGATTAAGCTTAAAAGGTACTTCTGCGGCGATCTTGGTGATAATTTGCCCTTGATACTGGAACTAACCTCAAACAAATAAGGTAATTAAAATTAATTAAGGCTACTACTTATGACAACTGTTCAAAGCATGTCCACACGTGATGTTGAATTAGCACGAAGCTCACACACTGAATTTTATCAGAGCAAAAGAGACAGCAAAAAGCGTACACACCCGTGTTTCCGTCTGATGAGTCATCATCTTATTTTGCACGCATCTAAGGGGGGGGGGGTGGATGTATGGGTGTGACAGACGCAGTAGTAGTCATAAGAGCGCTTCTTCTAGCTGGACTAAGTGTCCCTAACCTAGTCCAAGAAAGCATAGAGAAGTTGACTTAGTTGATATTAATAATAATACTAATAATAATAAGCAATAAACTTGACTTCAGTTATAGGGAAATCTTGAAATAGGAGAAAGAAAAGCAAAACATTTTAATTACACTGTTGTATACCAAATAGAGGTACATCAATGCTGATAATAGGACCAAAATGCGCCAAATAAAGGGAAACCAATAGATTGTTCGAGTGCCATACCAAACGTGACCTATGACGAAATTCAACAGCAATTATCTCCCCACCACGATCAAATGAGTAATGAAGAGAGGCCATTCGAAGCCATCGAACGAAATAATAAAAGGGAATAATGGTGCTTTGTTAAAGCAGAAAAAACAGCAATCACTCACATTAGGAGGTAGTGACTGTGCGTAAGCCCGCCTGTCTTCATCACCACAGCAGCTTGGCTCGCCCGCTGTGTAAGCGCCAAGTGAGAACGGATCTTCAGACCACCTAGTTACATGAGTGAATAGTGGGACGGGTCGACGTTCGGGAGGAACTTGATACATTCCCACAAGGATGTCCATGATTTCAGTAATCACCTCTTCATCTGACCTACCGGTCAGAATTATTGGAGAGCCACCCCATATGTGACACATCAAGGCACCTTGATGACCAAAGAAGTGCAAGTTGAGTGCATGTAGACGACCGTCAGAACTGTTCAGTTGTGCAGTGGTGAGGTCCCAAAATATATCTTCTGGACGGAAAATGAGAATTACCTGTGGAAAGAGAAGTATCAAATTAATTACATTAAGTTAACTACATAATTAAAGCTAGATAAATGTGAAGAGCCAGTAGATTGAATACGAAAGACACTATTTAAATTATCAGCTGTTTGTTAAAAATCGCATAATTATTAATTATTCAAAATAACTTCCATCCTATTGGCCTGGGAATATGCAATCCAATTCAACTCATACTTTAATAAGCACTGCAACTGATCAAGTGGACTTAGCATAAATGCAGTCTTTCTGATAGTCATCATTAGCCCTCTAGTTGACTTGGGGCTTCACCGAGGTAAGAAACATCAAAGTCACAACAAGTCGAGAGGGAGGAGGAACAGAGGAATGATTCACAGACGTAAAAGAGATCGACACAAAGGTAGAGAAAAGTGGTCGAATATGACCTACAGTAGGGTCATATTAAGCAATTTAGAGAAAGATGAGCATAACTTGACTGGATTTCGAACTCAGGGGAAGACAACAGCAATTTGAAATCGGCAATGCGGATATGTCTTAAATTCCCAATAAAAGTTAATTTAAGCACTAAAAATAATCCATTTTTCCCAAACCCCCAAAAGATAAGCGCATGTCCAGATTTCACAAGGATTGTAGTGGATTGCTACGCTAGTAAAGCCTGACCGACTCAGAAATCTCCCTAAGTAAAGCCTGACTGACTTAGAAATCTCTATGGCAGATTCTCGCTAGCTAGACTCCCAGAACAAGCTAAGCTATAGCCCAGCTACAGAGGATACAGACGTGTAGCACGGAACATTTATTCAGTAGCGGAAAACAGACGTGTAGCAAGGAATACGTTTATTCGATACGGGGAAACAGACGTGTACCACGGAATACGTTTATTCGGTGTGTATATTGATAGCGAAGTGTAATGTTGGCAAAGCGATTAGTTATCAGATAACTCTAGCATAATGCGTTTGAACTTTAATAGCTAAATATTTCTGAGTAGTATTCTATAGGAGGATTTCTATTTGGTCATTGATGAAGTGTCCCACAGGATCCTCACAAATTGTTGTAATCCAAAGACATTGAAGTAGTTGAATATAGCCATTTAGATAAATGGCCAGTTGTACTGAAGCAAGTCGCTTGCCAAACCTAAACACCGATTGCATTTAACCAGTTTTACAAACTTACGATTAACAAGTGTAATACCGACCCATAAATACTCAAAGCGCTCAATTCAATGCTTGAATGACCTTTGAGAGGTAGAAAGTCAAAGAATTTCACAAAAAAACAGGAAAGCAAAATACAAGGGGGTATTATAGCACTTATAACTGGTTTGAAATTATCACGACAATGGAGCGGTGATCAAATCAAAATCAATACACATCGATACACAGCCAGTGGTGTGGATGGCCCCAACCGTAATGACACTCCAGAATATCTTTCACACAAATTAACTGTTAACTGAGAGTTGAAGATCTACTCAGGACCCAAGAAAGACCAGGTTCCACTGTTTACTTACATACATCTCTGGTTAAATAGAATATGCTCTGGACCTGGTCTCATTTTGGACTCTTTCAGCATGGAATGGATAGAGTAAAAGAAAAGACAACGCACTTTGTTGTGAGTAGCTGCTCCAGGATGAGGAATTCCCAAATTATCAATCGCTTTGCGTTTCCTCAACGGTAAAGCCGGCACAAATTGCACGGCACTCTCATGCCTCAGTCCTTTTAGTACGCCTACTGGTAGTGTAACCACACAAAACAGCGCCTCAAAGATGTCCCCAGTCTCCGTTTCCACTTTCACTGCATCCTCCCTTGTCCAATCCACCCTTCTCACCACTTTCTCCAGTCGAATATCAAGATCTGCAGCCAGGAAATCCGTGAAGGTGGAGAAACCCGAGAGAATTAATCGATCTTCAGTGCGATACTTAACCCGACTCGGAGAACTCCCTACCTGAGGACGAGTGGCGAGAAAATCGCGTTTGCGCTGGAGGAACTTGAGACAGGCTTGTCGGTCAGCTATACAGGGAGTATTTGGATCATTGGCTAATCCAGCCACAGCGTCTGCCTCATAGAATTCGCCCAAAGTGAGTCGAGCGGGCAAGCGGCTGGCTGGGTTGACGTAGGCGATGTATCGGGCAAAGAGTGCGTCGAAAATGCCGCGTTCGCGGTTGGAAAGATCAGGACTGCTTCGTTGGCCACTTTTGTAGAGAACGTTTACACTCTCGTTCAGGGCTCTGAAAAGAGTTTAACAGAATAAAATAAGTGTAAAACTTAATCATACAGAAATTGCTATTGTGCGTAAAATGAAGTAAACAATAAATAATGTGGGAACAAATAGAGTTTTAGAAATCCAAATTTCCCCCAATTCTACTTTACTAAAGAAGACAAAGGCGCACCTCAAAATAGTAAAGACTAGGAGAGGGGTAAAAAAGACATTTCTAATGAGAAGCATCGTATAATACTAATAATCTAGTAAAATAGAAACGAGAAAATGTACAGAGTATGAATTTTGTAATTTTAGGTGTGATTTATGTAGCTCAATCAGTGCCGTCTTAGTTAAGATGAGATTTTACGGTTGGTCACGAAAGCGGCAGAGGATGAATAGTCTGGCCCCACCTCATACAAACACGAGGATGATCACTATGGTGAACAAGGAACATGATGAAAAGAGGGCTTTGATGATTTTTGATAGAGGTAATTGAGGTTGAGGAGTGGATTCATCCCCCACCCCACACCCTCACCCACCCACCCACCCACCATCTTTCCTCATGAGCTCTAGGAGCTACTATAAGGTGCTTTTGCCTAGTAGGGTAAGGGTTATTCAATGCATGCAACAGAAAAGCTACAGGTCTAACACGAAAAAAACTGTATACGCTGAATTGGAAAGCAAGCAAAATATTTTTGCGGCTGACCATATCGTACATTAAGTGCGCGCGAATGGATACCGAGATCATGACCTATAAGTTTCCAGTCGAGGACCTAAACAGCTGCTACAATAGCACACATAACGATCCCAACGCCGAGATTCATCAGGCCCTTGTCACCTAAAGCAGTTTATCACTTACTTTACAAAACGTGAATCGATGTCTCGATCTAGTGACATCTAATTTAACATGAACACTACGCCACAGACGTACAATGTCTCCTAAGCTCAATATGGGGGTGTTTCCCACCAATCACCTTAGAGCTGTCCTGATGTGAAATTCACAGTCTTATATCTTTCTCTTCAACAATTAAAGCAATGCGTATTGAGTTAAAAAAAAATAGTACAATAACTTACAATTCGAGAACGTGGGCCAGACTAATGGGTTTCATGGGATTTGAAGAGACTTCCTTTGAAGTGAGCATGAGAGACTGTAGGAGGCATCGGTCCAGTAGGAAGCTCATTTCAGCAACTTGTTCCAGGTCAATCTCCTCACCAGTTTGAGGGTCTCGCCACGCAGCAACTTCAGGACACTCCCAACCTCGGTAGGTTCCAAGGGTATCACCGGGACAGGTTATACTTTGTACTTTGAGGCGATAAGCCAAAGTAAAAAGTGGTTGGACCTAGAATACAAAAAAACACTATTGCAGATCTGTAAATAGCCCATATAAATCAATTACTGCTAAAGTAGTGATTGATCTAATAAAGCCTGAAGAATGCATGAGAGGTGAAGAAAGAACCAAAGATTAATGCTCAGGACTATGCCAATAAAAATCATTAATCGGGTTGCTGGCATCAGTTAAGGTGTCCTCAGCTATTTAAACCATTTCTCAATAACCATGACTTTTGATAATAATTATGAGATATCTCAGCTTTCTCCTCATATCCGTGGTACTATTAAGGTAGCTAGAACTAAGACGTCTATTGGCTAGCATAACATGCATCAGGAAGTACTTACAGAGAACAAGACCTCCGAGAGAGAACACCATGATATATTGTGCCCAATACAGCTTATCTGAGACAAGCAAAGCAAAATAGAGGAAGTTTCAATGGGAGAATCTGTCAAGTTGTCTGATACTAACAGGATGGATATCACAATACTAATGACGATTAAGAGGATACTATATCTTCAAAACGGAGTGTGCCATAGACTTACCTCCATGTGGTGCATCCTGGGCAACATATACTCACACATCAAATGTCTATTAACCGGCAGTTAACTTCTGACTTCAAACTACCATCACCTTATTGAATGCCATATTCGACCCCTTCACAGTACTCATTTTACCTTTTCTCTGCCTTTGTGTCTGCCTATCTCCTTTACATCTGTGAATCGTTATTCTGCCCCCCCTCTCGACTTTTTGTCACTTTTATGTTCCTCCTCCTCTCTTTGTGAAGCCCGGAGTTAGCTAAAGAGCTAATGATAACTATCAAAACGCCTGCCATTTGATATATCTTCTAAACTGGAAATTTCTAAATCCTGGGCCTATACAGAGGAGAAATTTCGGATTTAGAAATCGAAAAAAATCCCAATTGGAACTTTATCAAGTTCAAGAGGGACTCATCGCACTGTAGGAGTTATCTTTGCTTAGCACAATAAAATCCTGCAATTTGAAGAAAACTTTGAAACATGACTGTGGAGTATAATGCAAGTAAGGAAACAAGAACCTAGTTATTATTATGGATATATATTTCGAGTACTTATTTCTCAATAAGCATTTTCGCTTTAACGGTAATAATAAGTGGCTACGAGTACCGCACGTAGTTGACAAGCTTTGTGAAGAACCAATTCGCATATAAAAGCACACTTAAGCAGAGTTTTATGAGTTGCTTTCATAATATGTCCATTCAATTCATTCTCCAAGGCTTTATAACCCCCACCTCTCCCACAGCTTTGAATTGTAATATTTACATCTAAAATTTATATTCATGGAAATGTTTTCTCTTCATTTCTTTCAGCAATCTTACATTTTGCATACGATTTCATGGTTGACAGGATTTTTAGCCAGTAGAAACATGTAGAAATGCAACCCTCCAATTCCTTCAAAATACCCAAGGAGATACGAGATGACCAAGGCGAAGAGAAGACTAAATTTACTTCACCACTCAACTCAGTTACCAGTTTCTTAACTACTACGGGGTATCATTTCAGAACTTCTGAACTAGTTTGTTACGTCA
Organism: Rodentolepis nana; assembly: GCA_900617975.1. Taxonomy (NCBI): domain Eukaryota; kingdom Metazoa; phylum Platyhelminthes; class Cestoda; order Cyclophyllidea; family Hymenolepididae; genus Rodentolepis; species Rodentolepis nana. Next base: position 7,114 of record UZAE01001870.1, read on the forward strand.
ATTACATTAGAGCCCACGACAAGACAGCAAATTTTACCTCCTACCACGATAGGAAGGCTAATTAATTCCGCAAATGCGTTAAGGGATGGAAATCGATCAGAAGTTGAAGATAAAGTTAAAATACTAAAAGACCATCACTTCACTTAATTGTTTTTTTTTATTTGAAACTCTAAAAACCGGCTTTTGAGCTTAGTGATACGTTCCTAACTTGGTACATTCATGAAAATTAAAACTTCTTGAGATATTATGGGGAATCACTCTTAATCGCGCTATACAGACTAAAATTGCTCTACCTTAACATCTCGACATCTAGTGCAAGGAGCCAATTTCCTCCTTACGATCTCGGCTATGCTAAAATTAAATAAGCTGCTTACAATTTTGTAAGATTACGAAGCGTGCTCATAAATAAATTAGCATCAATTCATTAAAATGAAGTAAAGGCGAGAGAAATCGGAAACAGATTAGCGCAGAAAAGTAGTTTATGCATAATTTTATAAATCCTTCTACAAAAAATTCCATTTTTTAAGATCTCATAACAAGGAGAGGAAATGATAAACAGGAAACATACTTTCAAGTTCCATTACAGTTGGGGGTATGTTGAAAGGGTCTACGATTACTTCGTCTGAATTTTATCATCTCTGACTTTACTATACTTGATTATATAAAACAAAGATGGAAAAAGCGACTGCGTAGCCGATTTCCTCTTCACACGCGACAAGATGTGGAAGTCAACGGAATTCACCACCACCACCACCACCACTCAAAAAGTTGTTGGTGCTAAAAGTAATCAAAGTGCCCAATTCCCGTTTTCAATGTCATAAGTTGGTGTTGAGCTTACTTTAACCATCTTCAAAAATACGACGCTAATTATGAATGTTAGCTTCATGATATATTTTCCCTCGCCTCGAATTGAAGGCAATAACCAGCAGCTTCATACAAAAAAGAAGGTGACGACCAAGTTGGATAAAATAGAACTTCGAAGGGTAAAGCTACTATTACGACCTTTCCGTAGTAGCCCTTGAAGCCAACTGATAGAACTAGAATTAGTGTGCTCCCTTGAACACAACGAGAAGGCAGAGAGGAGCATCTGGAAAAAGAGCCACCTAATTCTCTTACACTATTTTTATAAACCACTGATATAAAAGAGAAAGCTGAAAGACGGCATAAACTTCGAACAGTACAATAAGACACTGCTAATTGCAAGTAAAATCCAAAAACGATATTCATACGTTATTAGGAAGATCAGTACTCAATAAATGAAGCCAAATTAATAGATGTTTCAAAAGAAAAGTAAACTGTAAGCTATCATTACTACTTCGGACAATTAGAACGATGGTATTATATTTTCGATGCCTAAAGATTCCGAAGCGATTTTAGAAAGCGTTTTCTAAAGCTCATCGTGGGTTAGGGAATGGTGTCACATTAAAAACACTCAATGAGAAGTCGAATTTTGCCAGACCCATTATAAGTCCGATTTAACCAGTGTGGTTGGCCACTCCGCTCCCTCTGTGTTCACAAATAAGCACTGAACTCGTGACCTCCTAATAAAATACTCAAAGGTGACAAAAATTGCAACATGTATGCTCTTTATTCTTTTTTTATAGCATTTCGAGTGAAAACCAACCAAGGATTAAAGTTTATCAAGCAGAAATCAATGATACTTCACGTGAAATTTTTTATTAGTTCTAGAACGGTTAGCCATCGAAATTCAGTCGTATCCGGTGTATGTTTAACAATTTCCTAATGATTAATCTTGATATTATTGCGAAATTTGAGTTTAAGAGGAAAAGAATAATTGCAAGTAGTACATTAACCAAATCGGTAACCATAAGGACTGTAGGAATGACTTGGCTAAAAATTTAGTAATAACTTAATCCAATCAATAAGTATTAATTTCAATCACTCATGAAACGTTTGATATACAGGGATGGTTTTGAATAATTCCGTCAAATGTACTTAGAGTCTGAACCCAGCTTATTAAGTGGGCCTAGAATTATCAAAAACTCAGCTACAGGAGATCCTGGACTTTATTGGCCCAAGGCTAAAATTTTTGCCTGCATTTTCCCCAAAACAAACTTATGAATATCATATTAACCCGACCAAAGTTAGACCGGGCGTATCACATACTCAATCAAGACAAATCGAGATAAACACAATTGGTCAGGGAGCATTTCTGTTAAACTGAGAATAAAGTATGGAAATTTTAAGACAAATGAAAGTTGACTAACCTCCTGATTACTACAGCAACCATGCAGATAACTGGCGCCCAAGTCAATTGGGAATATGGGATGAGAATATTCACCATTGTTCAGATTTGGACGGATTGTGTGAATACGTCCACCAATATGACCTCTAGCTTCCAGAACAACTACGTTTAGGCCCTCTTTAGTGAGAACTTTCGCAGCTGCCAAACCAGATATTCCAGCACCGACAATGACCACATCAAACTTCTCCGTCATTTTAATAAACTCTAGAAAGCAATTATTCATGTATGAGATATAACTTTGCCATAGAAGACAATGAGCATGCAATAACAAAAGGGATACAATACACCGCTAACATAGTGAATATAAGCAAAATTAAGTAACTGACGTGAAAAAAACGATAACTATATGAAATATTAGCAATGCAAGCGGAAATTGTGGAAATGTTCAGTAAATTAAACTAAGTTTTGATGACATATAAATAAATTTAGCAAAATGCAAGAAAAAGTATAAAAATTGTGTACACAACACATTGATAGACACCAATCGACCCCATTGGCTAAGGAGGAAAATATTAACGGTATTTTAACAGTAAAGCAGGTGTTGATAATGAATCTACGTGGGTTATTATAAGAAATTAAGCTAAAAAAATAATAATTAAATTTAATACCCCTACACTACTAAACTAAAACCACTCGAAATGTCAAAAGTATTCAAGAAATAAGTCGACGGATATAAAACTTAACTCTAAATACGCATATTAATTTCGAGGAATAAGTAATTAATATTGCTTCGTTTTAATGCATTAATTATTTGCTAGCTGATTTAAAGTTATTAATTACATACAACTCGACTATTTATTTGCAGAACATAATTAAAGATATAACGTTCTTTGAATAAATAAAGTATTTTCTCAGGAATATATTTCTTCTGGCAACAATAAACGCAAGACTTAGCAGTGTAATTTCGGATCTCTTCCAGAATACTTAGTATAAGTTAATTATTATTTATATTCGCTAATCAGACTCAGCATTCTTAGTCGAATACTTCATTGTCAGTATTTAATTGAATTTATTTAACGCTCTATTAATTAGAACCAACTTAAGTAAATGAGACTCCATAATACAAATTGGTGTTTCTGTATTACAAAGATTGACTAAAATTTGTAATCATTCCATTTCCCCCTGTACTGTTTGGAAGTATGGTTACCTCCTTTATATATCACTATTTCCTAAATTAATGGCATTGAAGCAAATAAACTGGATTAACTATAAACTTAAACGTACTAGGCCTATTACTATCATTAATATGGATTCATTATGACGAACAAGGTGAGCACGATACACTTACCTCCACGTGGTGCACTCTGAGTAGTGTATACACATACATTAGAAGTCTATAAAACGGCAGTTGACTGACTTCAAATTACTATGGCCGACTGAATATCATATTCGACCCCTTCCACGGTGCTTATCTTGCCTATTCTCTGCCTTTGTATCTATCTGTCTCCTTTAAATCTGTGAATCATTATTCTGTCCCCCTCTCGTCTTTTTGTCACCTTGATGTTTCTCCTCCTCTCTATGAAGACCGAAGTCAGTTAAAGGGCTAATGATAGCTATCAAAACGCCTGCCATTTGAAATAAATAGATTATGACGAATACCTCGGGTAGTCTTTTTTCTAAGGCAACATGTTATTTATTCTGATGTAACAGCATATACATAACACGTGTAATTTTGTAAACTTTGGTTTTTCATATCTTCCAGATCACCATAATAGATGGACACGTCATCGCACGCACGCACGTCATGATTTGGAATGTGCGGGGTGCGTGTAGAGCATCGTTCAGAGACATTTATCTATTAATATTCGCCTAAATTGCGCTAAATTAG
>UZAE01001871.1:0-11206 GCA_900617975.1 Rodentolepis nana
CAACGTTGGATGATGCACTTTGAATTCAAATTCTATTTTGTATCTTTGTACTGCTCCAAATTGGCTACTTCATTCATGCCCAGTTCGAGGTGTTCACTATAGAACACCAGATGTAGCGGATTGCTACCTAAGTAAAGCCTGACTGACTCAGAAATCTCTATGGCAGATCCTCCTGACTCAGAAATCTCTTTGGCAGATTCTCCTACATCTAGACCGACTCAGAAATCTCCATGGCAGATTCTCAAACATCTAGCTACCGGCTCAGAAATTTCTATGGCAGATTCTCCAACATCTAGCTAGGAATCAGAAATCTCTATGGCAGATTCTCCAACCTCTAGCTAGAGAACAGCTAAGCTATAGCTCAGCTATAAAGAAAACAGACGTGTAGCACGGAGCGCGTTTATATCTGTGGCAGATCCTCCTACATCTAGCTAGACTCCCAGAACTAGCTAAGCAATAGCCCAGCTATAAAGGAAACAGACGCGTAGCATAGAGCAAGTTTATTCAGTACGGGTATTGCGGATCAAGTGTACACGCATGGAGCTACCCATGATCAGGATGGGGGATTAGGTTAAACAGAGGTTGATGATTGGTCACTGTTTGTACGGCCGCTGCACACAGAGTTGTACGGCCGCACCTCCCAATCCTTGCGAGCAGACATGCAGGCATACGATGACGCCCACAGTGATAACGTGTCCCACAAGATTGTAAATGAACTCCATATCAGGAAATGATATTAACATTGAATGCTTGTCAAAGTGAATCTAGCAAATGGATTGGCGAAATTGAGTGAAATATTGAATATTGAATTGGTATTTCGTGCAAACAGCACGTTCAAAAACAATAATGCGATCTTCCCGTCAATTTTTTCAGCGCCGACATCAGTGGTTAGCAAGTAGAACAGGTTGATATTGTGATGGAATTGAAATAGAGCATTGTGGAAGAACAACGAAATTCAGTGACAACGTACAGAGATGCAGATGGCAGAAGTGGGCGAGATGGTTCTGTTAGATGAAATAAATATATAACATATTTGATGAAGTGTCACCGTATTTGTCTTCACCATCTTATACGATTTTTAGCACTTAAATTCGCCACAAATGACTTTTTATTTCTGTTTCTTTTAATATGGTTTTCATTGGAGAGGTTATTTTCCTATTTTATTTGTAGCCTAACTTTAATTGATTGGTATCGAGCAAAATATTTCTTACTTGAATCGCCTAATTCAATTAATTAATTCAAGAGGGAGATAATGTTCAACGAAACCATGCTTCTGAACGAATAAAATCACAAATATTCAAATCGAAATGACGAAGGAGGAAATTAGGCAATATTTTTTTCGTTTTGCACACGTTTAATTTGTAACATTTGTGGTGAATGAGTGTAAATGAAGAAAATGCTGCGAATAAAAGGGGTATGTATTTTGCTTCAAAACTGACAAATATTTAAACAAATTTTAATAAAATATGTGAAAATATTTTTTATAATTAAAAAATTGTCAAAAACTCCATTTTTCATTTTCGAGTGTTCCATATTAATCTTCATCATCGTTGCGGCAAGCATGGTAGCACAGCTTGGGAAGGCATAGATTCGATAGCATTTTCAATGCACCAAGTATGATAATGGTTGATCCAATTTCCGTTTGTTTGAACTCATCAAATAATATGCTTCCAATTACAATCTCCCCAACCATTGTCACAAAATTCAGTATAAGGTACTAGGACGAATTAACGACAGAATTTGAAGCACTTACGATGAGGGTTAAAAGATTCTTCTTCAATTTAAAATCAAGTACTCCCACTACAGCCGAGGATAAGGAAAGAATGGCAAAGGTACACAGCATAGCATAAACCAAGGTTGTTTTGGCAATATGTGCTTTTTCAGTTAAGAGGTAGGCGAAGTAGATTAGTTGCAATAAAAAAGATGCCTGAAAATTTGATATTGTTAGCGCCAAAATATTTGTCATTTACAATAGGGAAAATTAGAAGAATTCTGTAAAATATCCCTCTCTCATCGAAGCAGTAACTTATGAAACAATATTTCATTTTATTTTAAAGTAAAAATGATTTTGTACAATTGATAGCTCGATATAAATATGATTTCTGCTACGTAATCAGCCAATCTGATGTGTGGTTCAACTGGCTAATTAGCACAGTGAATTGAGTATCTGATGCTCCAAATTGGATGTCAAGGTCAATTATCCAACAAATATTGAGCAAAGACTATCTTATTTGACTTATTTGACTCTATTAAAATGGTATTGTGCTCTGAAATTAAACTACTATTTGAAAAAATCCACTTAGATATTTAAACTTCTTGCTTCACTGTTTTGCAATTTTTAACCTCCAAAAGCATGACAAGGCTAAAATTCAAGTAATTTTTCGCATTCATTTCAAAAAAAGGAACCATGTGCTCGAATTCTCTCTAAAAAATGAATAAATTTATCGATTAGTATTGGAAACAATGAATTGAAGAATTTGAAATGATTTAATGAAATGATGCAGGAACAGGCACAATAAGAGAGTGCAATTAAACATCAAACGGAGTGGCCAATAATTTAAAATTAAAAATAATAAAGCTATTTATACGCCCCAGTTTTTCCTCGTCTTAGCGTGCAGTAAATGGAGCTTTCAGAAATTGGATGGAAGGGGGAGGGAATCCATTGCCAATTCAGTGGATTCCTCACATAAAATTGAATATCTCATCTAATATTTTGCGAAGTAACATATAATCTCAAAATTGATTTTGATAGCGTTCTTAGCAGGGAGCAGATGAGATCATTACAAACATGGTTAATCTCGTCTGCGTAAATTTGCTTGAAACGCGTGCAATAGTTGTCAACATCATCATCTTTAACCCATAAATTTATCTCATTTTTGTTCCTTTTCTGCGTTTGCATTCTAAAGATGCCGATGAGAATTTAATTCAGAAATCTTCTGATTTTTTGCAAAATACAATGTAAGTTTAGTTGTCTAAAATAGGAAACTATTCTGCTTACGTCAATTTAATGTAATTAAATAAGAAATACAGATGATGATCCTTGAAAGAGGAGTTTCAGTGGACGCAATTTGGCTCAGACGTTGACTAGAAACCGTCTTCAGTAGAGATAACACTGAATTCACAGAGGGAGTGGCTAATTTCGCGCGCACGAATATGCTGAAATCGAGTGTATCAACTATTACAAACATCTTTTTCAAGACACGAAGATATCTTTCGATTGAATTTCAAAGCTCTTCTTTGTTTGTGCTATTTAAAAGTGCCAATGTCGATTCAGCTTAAAAATGTCCAAATCTATCAAGTCAATGGTGACCAAATATATTACTCAGGTTCCAGTTGACTTAAACAAGAAACTTTGTTGTAAGCTTTCACTTGGAAAAGTTTAAAAAGAAATTTAGATGATGTTCATTCAAGGGAGATGGAGGAGAACGAAGAGGAAATGAGTTCAGACGAGTGACCCGAAGTTTAAAGCAATTGGACAAAATATGCAAACACTATTTATGTTTTATTAATCATAGAAAAAGAAATAATTTAAAATGGTTTCCACTTGGTGGAATAAAAAGAGCCAAGTAGCAACGCCATGTTTATTTACTGTTCAATATTTTGTTGAAAGAATTAAAATCGATCGAGGTGATGGTGGGAATTTCCTGTGCAAAGCAAATTATTACTTTCCCTCTTTCATTAGTACTTTGCCAATTGACTTCCAATAATGAGTAATCTGGCAGAATTATTTGATGTCATTTGGTTACATAGTAAGAGGATATGCATGATGAATTCAGTGGAGACCTGTCTTCAAGCCAGTCTAGAATATGTTAGAAAAGTGACACCAAGTGGGTGAGATGAGTTTCCAGTTCAAGGGCTTCAAGTGTGATATTAAGATGAAGATAAGAAACCACTCTCTCCTGACCCATTGGCAAACAAGTTGACATTTTTAATTTAAAACTCCCCTACTCTCTGTAAAATGCACCGTTTTATGCAATTACAAGTTGCGGTAATTGATTTTGTACAGTGCCAATCTGTTTTATGTTTAGAACATTCATTGGGTTTGTGGGTCAACAACCTACGTGTCTTTTGCAGAATCGCGTTGCATTTCCACAATGAATTCAGTTCAAGTGAGATTTGTCGGAGAACCGAGATCGGACTTCTTAAGGTCAAACTAAATCGCCACTAACAGATAGTTGCAATGGTAGTCATTTTACATAAACATTTCACTTTGTTTCAAAGAATACAAATATTGGAGAAACGTATAAAATAGTCTTCAATAGTACCCACTACATTGGTTCGATGATCTTGTGACAGGGTGAATGCATAGAGAAGTAAATAGAATGTGGATTTGAAATAGTTATCAATTTAAATTGAAAAATTGGGTTTCATATGAATGAGGAAATCAATATACATATCAAATTCTACAAAATATTAGTTGGAAATGGTTTCAAAACAAAATATTAACCTTAGAGATAAAACGCCGACCTTATTAACTACGTTGTAAATGGGAAAATTTTAAAATGCACACTTTGAGGAAAGCATCAATTAACAATTGTTAAGAATTGACACTCATGTGCATTTATGAAGATTTTATTTAACAGTTCATGGCGATTGGCAAATAATGAAAGCCAATTTCCATCAACGCAATGTCTTATCTGGAAATTAGTAATTCATTCATGAATTGGCATTGATGCCAACAGAGAGACAAGAATAACACCAACTTCAACACCTCAGAGTTGAGAGATTATCATGCCTTCGGACGTCATCTCCGAATTCGTTGACAATGCCATCAAAGTGAGAAAACGTAAAACATAATTGGCAAAATTCTAGGTACTCATGATAATTTCATTTGATTTGCTTTTAACCACATTTCGCTTGGTAAAATGAGACTGATTTCAAGAATTTCAATGGCTGTAAATCCATGGCCACTATCTTATTATTTCTATATTGTGGGCAAAGGATTGACTAGTTCGCGGTAGAGGACCCTTTACGCGTACCCAATTTAGAGAAAGTAAACCCATTTTTCACATCACTAATTAACGTTGATGAACTTGAAAATCTGAGATTAAAACTAGAAAGTGAGACTGAGTAAACATTGACCGACCAAATTTTGGTCAAACATCGAATGGGCTAATGCGATCTCTCACAAAAGGATGCTTCGACACAAATTTGACCAATGCAATTTAGTTCATACGTTTGTCGGGCTATTATAAGGCAAGGACAATAGAAAATATACATCATTAAAAATAGATTATTAGATTCTTTTCGTCTTATTCTTTGGAGAGCGCGCTCAACAGGAAGAAACTTTTGAGAAATTCGTGTTTCTGAAACTATTTCTTCACTACTAGGTACAATATGAAATGGCAAGAGAGAAAATGGAAAAAAATGTGCGGTTGATAAGCAAACGTTTATTTATGACAATTGATGGTGAATCGAAATAGATGTTGACAATATTACAATTGAAAAGTGCGTTTACATTACAAAGCAATTGATTAATATTTAAATAAACTTTAATTTGGCGTATGAATATATGTTTTCTGATAAGCAATCAACTGCAATAAATACTTCATTCTGTGTAGCTTTCCATTGATTGATGACCACCACGATCACAACGGTACATTAAGCCAAATATAATCTGTAGCAATTTCAAGATGGCAAGTATAATAATGAGTACTGCCGTTCCATATAGTTCAAACATATAAAATAATAGGATTCCGTTCCCAATCTCTCCACATATTTCTACAGAATTCAGCACAAAGTACTACAAGAAACAGGTGAGAGAATTCGAGTCACCTACAGCAATGATCATTTTATGAAGACTCTTTTGAAAGCCGATAAGTCCCAGTACACCCGTGATTAGGGCAATAAGGCAAAGGACTCCCAACGCACAATAAATTAAAATTGCGTTTGCAACGTGCACACCGGAAGCCACAGTCGAGGAGGTTCAGTGGATAATGTTTTCTTGATGACGTTGATATGATATGATGTTATGCGGCAAGAAAAGAGAAGAATTAACATTGTAAAATGTTTAGAAAAGGTACAAATTAAAAGAGAGAAGCTTAACAATTTTTTAAATAGATGAAGGTTCATTAAGTGGAGTTCTTCATACATTGAGGGATATATTTCCGGTGCAGTGAATCATAATGAATGAGGATAGTTCAATTAATAGCGAAAAAGATGCCAGTGTACACACATTGGCTCAAACGCGGTCTTTGGAAGGTCCACTTTAGCAAAGACACAGAACGCACAGGTGAAGTGGGATTTATTGCAATCATGGCAAATTGAGTGTGCATGAATGTTCTGCAATGTAGTTTAATTGTCGTTGTCATCATCATCATCATCATAATCTTAACCAACCCACAAAAATGTATTTTGAAAACAAGTCTTTGAGAATGCGTTCTAAATGGTGTTGATGGCATAATGTAAAGCAATTAAGCATAATGAGTATACGCAATTTCGGTTATGAAAATAATGAAATGAGTACATAATATAAATGCTTGGAGGAATGTTCGCAGATTTTACACACTGTAGAGAGGAGAAGTCAAACTATGTAGACTCTATAAATTGCTTTTCTAATATTGTGATGGGGTGTGCGATAGACTTATCCCCACATGGTGTACCCTGCAGCCCGACGTCAGCTAAAGAGCTAATTGATAACTATCGAAACGCCTGCCATTTGAAATAAATAATGTGATGAAGCGGTTAACATTGTTTGAGATTATGGTTAGAATTTTTACGAAAGAATAATTAATTATGTGCACTTTCCCAATTGCATTTCAGCTTTTTCATCAGATTTTTCATGTTGAATTATTTAATGGAATAGTTTAATTCTATCCGGGCTTGAGGATAAAGGACATGCTTGATGAAATCTGCAAATGCATTTTTCATACAAATTTAAATTTTAAATTTAAATTTTAAGAGACCCAACTTAGGTGGTGAAAATTACGAGGTCAAACTATCAAACACGTTCAACGCATTTAGGAATTACAGTTAAACTCCAATTGGGCTTGAAACGCAATTTTCATTTTAATCTTATGATTATTACACAGACATATTAAACTTACGAAATAATGTCTAAAATTTGGAAAGCAACTTATCTCACCAATATTTTATAGATTGCTCAATAATATTTCATGTGTTTGTCCAACCCTTAGGTTTTCCGGAACAAATTTTTATGCTGAGGTAAAAGGATCACAATTGTAATCCTTGGCTAATGACGATTTTGTTTAATCTCAAGATCGACATTAATTGTTATCAGAGTTCAAATTTCACATCTCTTTCACATTGACCAGCTCACTGAACTGAATGCTTTATGGTAATTCGACACGATTTCATAAGTAGACACTTTAGTCTCTGTTCATCAACCACATTGATGCTTAAATTACAAAAACCGTTTGACACCCAACAAATTCGATCATCACGGCTTGCAGTTTCCCAATACCGAATCTCACAATTTTTGGCTTCACAAAAATCTGAAATTTTTGTAGAAGTGGGAAAATATTTTCAATTTAAAATATCAGCTCTAAATTTTCCCTAACTTTAAATAATGAAATATTTATTTATTTTTATCAAATGACAGGCGTTTCGATATTTATCATTGGCCCTTTAGTTGACTTCGGGCTTCACAGAGGGGAAGGAACATCAAAGTAAAAAAAGTCAAGAGTTGGGGGGGAGGGGAGAGGAACGGAAGAATGTTTCAAAGATGTTGAAGAGACAGACACTAAGGTAGAGATAAGGTAAGATGAGTACTGTTGAAGTGGTGGAATATGACATACAGTGAGGTGATGGTAGTTTGAAGTGAGTTTAATAGACTTTTTTGCCGTATGAGTATACGTTGCCCAGCGGTTTATAGACTTTTTGCCGTATGAGGTCTGTTGCCCAAATATGACATACAGTGGGGTCATGGTAGTTTGAAGTCAGAGGTCAACTGCCGGTTTATAGACTTTTTGCCGTGTTAGGGTTAGATCAACTGCCGGTTTATAGACTTTTTTGCCGTATGCGCATACACAATGACATACAGTGGGGTGATGGTAGTTTGAAGTGAGAAGTTGTGACATATAGTGGGGTGAGGGTAGTTTGAAGTCAGAAGTCCACTGCCGGTTTATAGACTTTTTGCCGTATGAGTATACTTTGTAACATACAGTGGGGTCATGGTAGTTTGAAGTCAGAAGTCAAGATGTCAACTGCCGATTAATAGACTTTTTTGCCGTATGAGAAGTGATAAGTCAACTGCCGGTTAATAGACTTTTTTGCCGTATGAGTGGGTTGCCCAGGGTGCACCGCGTGGAGGTAAGTCTATCGCAACAACTGCCGGTTAATAGACTTTTTTGCCGTATGAGTATACGGTGCCCAGGGTGCACCACGTGGAGGTAAGTCTAAATATACATTGCCCAGGGTGCACCACGGAGGTAAGCCGAATGAGAATACGTTGCCCAGGGTGCACCACGTGGAGGTAAGGTGTAGTATACATTGCCCAGGGTGCGCCACGTGGAGGTAAGACCGTATGATTATACGTTGGCCAGGGTGCACCACGTGGAGGCCGTATGTACCTTTTGCGGTATGAGTATACATTGCCCAGGGTGCACCACGTGGAGGTAGCCGAATGAGAATACGTTGCCCAGGGTGCACCACGTGGAGGTAAGGTGTAGTATACATTGCCCAGGGTGCGCCACGTGGAGGTAAGACCGTATGATTATACGTTGGCCAGGGTGCACCACGTGGAGGTACCTTTTGCCATATGTGGATACGTTGCCCAGGGTGCACCACGTGTATACGTTGCCCAGGGTACACCACGTTGAGTTAAGTCTACTGCACACCCAAAGTAATAAAATATAAGCCATTGCTTTTGAAGATCAGTTTATTTTTCCCACTTTCTATCTTGTAACATTCTTTAAGGAATGTCCACTAATTCACAACAATATTACTTTTTTTCTATAAAATATTACAAAATGTCCTTTTGATTAGTTTTGTCGCTCTTTCTCCTGTGTAATCATGTAGCGTAAATTTCCAAATGGAATATTTCAACTATTACTTCTAGCTCCGCACTTAATAGCACTTTGCTTGTGTAGGATAAATGGAAGTACCGACACATGCTTAATACATTGGAGCAATAATTGACCTTTACATTCAATTAGGTGTAACCGCTACGCATTTCAGCGAAATGTGTAATGAACCAATTTGATCATACATCAGATTGGCTGGCAACATTAGTAGAAAATATATTGATTCTGAGCTATCAACTGTAGAGAAGTATCAATTAATTCAAAACTATGGAACCAACTTTTTTGGAAAACAGTATTTCACAAATTTTTTCCAAGTCTGTTCATAGTAAGTGACAAATATATTCTATTGATTTAACTATTTCCAATTTGTAGGTGGCTTGTTGGCTTCAAGTAATATACATCGGCATTATCGCGAGCCTGAAAGAGCATGCTGCAAATACAGCCAAAAGTTATGTTTTGCTGGGCATCTCTTGTGGCATTGCCCTAATCACTGGCCTATTGGGATTGATTGGCTTTCAAACTAGTCACATTAAAGCTATGATGGCAGTAAGTGCAGCGAATTCAAACACTTACTCCTTCTAGTACTGTATAATGAATTTTATCGCGATGTTTTTGGAGATTGCTATCGAAACAATATTTATTACTGAATTCAAACTGTTTACAATGGCAATATTACTTACTCTAGTAAGTGTTCTCAGAATTCTCCCGAATATATATTTGATATCTACGTGCAGAGAATTATTTTGCCTCTAGTTGGAATTGATATTGAACGCTCAACAATAAAATTATATTTATCGTTGATTTCTTACTAGACAACATAATCACATGTTTTCAATTAAAATTTGTTTACACCTTTGTTAATTTTGAAGCAAAAAAACCTTTATTAATTGCAACGTTGTTTGTCAATATATCGATTCTTCACTAATTGTCAAAAATAAACCTCTGACAATCGACAACACACGTTCTGCTATTTTATCAATGTGACTTTGCAATGTTAGCTTTGTGTCAAACGTCATTCCAAGATAAGTGAACTCATTGGTTTTTTAAAGGGTAGTAGCCTTGTCCCTTAAACGCGAGTTTGTGCTGTGACGGGACAAAGCAAACATTTCGAATGGGGGTTTCGCGGTGTTGTTAACACTTCCATTGTTGTCGTACCAGTTTGCTAGTAGTTTAAGTGCCACATTTGAGCACTCAAGTTTGCTAGTAATTTAAGTGCACAATTTAGGGCACTTTCCAAGCGTTTTTCTTAGGGGTGGAATACCATAGAACAAGATCATTTTTTCTTAGGGGCGGAATACCATAGAACAAGATCATCTGAATAAGATGCCTGTGACTGACTGTACCAATTCGGCTATGCCATTGATGAAGACATTGAAACGACAGCTCTCTGTGAAAGGCTTGTTGATAAAAGATTGGATTTTGATAGAGCATTTCCATATCTGATTTGCATGATCTTTGTCGAATGAATGAATTGAGTTTAGCATGTTATACCTTATACCAATCATCGCCTATTTTAGAATAAGCTTCTCTTTCCATACTACGTCATATGTTGATTTGAAATCGACGAAAACAGCCGTCAGATTATTACTTGCATCAAGGGCATCTTTGATGTGTTGAGAGAAAGTGGTTTCTTGTTGGTTGGTTGATCTTCGCGGCCTAAAACCCGCTTGTTCAGTAACATTTTGTTATCTGACGGCCTCCAATGCACATTTTAAGACTCCATTGAAAGGCTGCATGGATGGTTGGTAGGTGCCTATGCACTTAACTGACTCTCAACAAAAGTTCAACATTTCCTTTATGCCTATGTTAACGTGCATTTCAAACTTTTAGTCAACGCCTTACTCGCATTTCCAATTGCAACAATGATATTAATTTGAAAGCTCACGGCTTATATTGTGCTTTAATAAAATTAGAAGTGCCCTTAGAACACTGAAATGCAATGTGCAGGAGAGTATCATGAACATTAATATCCTTCAAACGCATTTAATGCCTGCCTATTATCCGCAATTGAACCAACACGATAGTGCGAATGAGTTTTTTTATGATTCCCTTAAGGATCAATCAAATTGAACAAGAATATGAAGCGGTCGCCATGTGTGACATATTGAAAGAACGGACTCAATGTATGTCCGGGAAACGGGATGGAGTGTGTCTTAGTGGGAGTGGGGTTCTTTAGGAAGTTGATGAAGTAAGAGAAGAAGGAGGAAGAGGAGGAGGAGGAG
>UZAE01001872.1:0-11201 GCA_900617975.1 Rodentolepis nana
GACTAAATGTCCTGAAGCGTCTTGCTGGTAGCGTATGGGGCTGTGCGCGCTCAACTCTAAACACCACTTACAAGATGTTTATTCAGCCAATAATGTTGTATTGCTGTGAGCCACTCACTACAGCCACAGAGGTGACTCTCCAACCACTCGAGAAGGCACACAACCAAGCATTTCGACTAATTACTGGAGGGATAAAATCAACACCCATTGATTCAATGCTCCTAGTTACAGAAAGCACCACAATATGTTGCCTTATCAAAGAAAATGCCTTGATCCTGTATGAGAAGCTACTGCGCATTCACATGGATAAATTCTTCAGCACATATGAAAATAGACCAAGACATCTGAAAACGTAATCTGGTCTAATACAAAAGGCCATATAACTGAAGGATGCATTACTAATCGATGGCAAACCAAAATGCCTCTCTCCACCCATGAACCCATTAGCAGACACTGATGTAGTGTGTTGCACTCAACTGCTTGACCTCTTTAGGAAATCAAACACCCTTCCATAACAAATGTGCTCACTGGCCCTTGAGACAATCAATGTCAACTACCCTGGTGATCAATGGCTCCAAATATTCACTAAGGGGTCATACATAGAAAACTAAGTAAACGTTGGTGCAGGTGTCTATTCAAAACTCTTCTCTTTCTACGCAGCACCAGGACACAATAGATCCGCTTTCGAAATAGAAATGAAGGCCATTGGGATATCACTATGCTAATTCTGTTGCCTGGATACGAAATTCACTAAAGCGGTGATACTTTCGGACTCACCGTCAGCAATAAACTCAATTAAAAACAGAGAGACACCAAAAAAATTCAGCAATAAACTCAATTGGAAACAGAGAGAAAAAAACGTCAGCAATAAACTCAATTAAAAACAGAGAGACACCAAAACAGCTGAGATAAACGAATGTAGAAAACTCTGTTAGCAGCTGAAAGAGAAAGACAAAATAGTGGTCTTACAATGGAATCCTGGGCACTGTGGCATTAAAGGTAATGAGCTTGCTGACACACTTGCTAAGAAGTGGACAACGATTTTGCAATGCATGGACCGACCGATGTCTTTCCACACAATGAAGACCTTAATCAGGAGAGAATTCCAGACCTCAAGGTGCAACGGAATTAAACCTCGAAGAAAGGGGAAACAGTGGACAGTGGCACTCTCCGACATAGCCGACTGGCCAAGAATCGAAGTCGTTGCTGAGTTTAGACTACGTACCGGACACGATTGCTTGGCAAAACACCTTCACAGATTGGGAGTATACACTCAACCCACATGCCCCCTATGTAACCTACAGGAGGAAATGGAGAAGATCCACCTGATTCGGTGTCCAGCCCTAAAGGCAACGACGGAAAGCCAGAGATGCTGGGAAGCAAGAAGACGGCTAATGAACTGCTATTAATTAACAGCTATAAATGTACCCCCCCCCACCCTTGGGGAAGCTGAAGTCAAAGTTTAAGGGCTAATGATAAATATCACAAAGCCTGCCATTTGAAATAAATAAATAAATTTATAGGCTTTCAATCTCAATTTAATAAATCACTCTGTTTGGTCTGAAAGTTCTTGGTGATCTTTTCTGTTAACAGTATAATGATCCCTTCTAAGCTGATAGCCCAGAGAACGGACTTTCAAATACACACGTGAAGAACGAATTACATATGCGTGTGTGTTAATGGCCCGGCTAGCACAAATGTATCGTGATGCTTCGCTTTAAATAGAAAACGAAGTGATCCACCGTAGATGGAACCGAAATTTCCCACGCGACTATACGAATATTACATGACTGACTGACTGAACTAATAGCACATAAAATGCTATATATTCAGATACGTTGGATATAACAGGAACATTTACAAATTTTGCTAGAAAAACAGATCTTTGTTTTCCGTCGTAAGAGTCAACACGGTAAATGCAGAGCAGAATATAAACAGACTAAAACAGTCCACCTTCTTCACATGACATGAGTTATAATAAGGTTAGCGTTGATAAATTCAATCAGTTTAAAATTCTTGCACTTCTACGCTATTGTCATATTATCTTTACCATTATGACAGATGATGATATCACGTTGCTTACCTTTCCTGACTCCCAGACCAATTGTATCAGTTTTGGCATTGGGCTTCTTTCTTCCTGGTGTCTGTTAAACCGAAAATTTTCCTTAAACTAAAAAACTCTCAAGTTTCATCTTTCTTGCCCAAAACGGCTTTTTTCTTAATTTCTGCCCCAACAATATCAAGAACTAATAACGTGTAGAATGGAAAGCATTTATTGCACAAATGGCGGTTTATCACAAAACCTAGCCCGTAACTTCAATCAATACTAGGCTATATTGCAAAAATTATTGATTGTTGATTGGTTGAGAAGGTTCTGTACATACGACCACACTGACTGGCAACGTGTTCAGTGGCAGAGTCTCACCTTCCATAATCTTCTAGCCTGCATAAGATTCCATTGATCAGTACAAGTCCACAAATGCTGTTAGCACTTTTAAGGAAGAGATTTCAATTCAATTTGGTAATTTTAATAGATCGAAAAGATTTGGGCAAATGTGCTTAATCTTCAGTCAATACTTTTTCATCATTGCCTTTCAATCTGAGTAATTTTCAAATGGATTACCTTTAGATAGAAATACTAAGTTATTCAGGACAATACTTGAAATCTTAACCGACGTAACAAAAATTAATATTCATTTGACCTCAATTTTGTAATAATGTGGCTGATCAAATAATTTGTATGCCAAGTTTGAACTAGTTATGGAAATGAACTGGTATTATTTTAAAAAGTCAGAGATTTGTTATATAGTTTTAATAAATCTATTAAAAAATTAAATGACATAATTGCAATTTTTCGATAAAGTACTTCTAATGCAGATTATGCGTTAAATGTGTATAATAGTTTATTATGCAGAGATTCAATCTCTTGAAAAATTGGGTTATCCGATTCCCAACTTTCAGTCAGCCTCTCGACTAATCGATCAGCAAAGAGACCAATTACTCTTTCATACTTGTAATGAGATTCCTTAATAAAAACGTTGAGCTTCTCAATTTCCGCCTCTTTAGCGGCTAAAGCAGCATTTAAATCTTCTATCAAAGCTTCTAATTTTAACTGAAGACAATTTTTGTCCTCTTTAAGTTTAGTATTTGCAATCGTAAGCTCAGAAACTCTGTCCGTTAAACGCTCAACTGTATACTCATGCTGCAACGTGGTAAAAGCAGAATCTTCTTTCGCCGTTTCCTTAAAGCTTATGAGAGCATTCTCAAGCGTGACCTGCAGTCCACGGGCCTGCTGCAGTTCAAAATTTTTCCTATTCAAATCGGCAAGTTGAAAATAAAGACGTGTCTCGAGAGCTTTTGATCGAGCAGCTTCACGATCGAGATTATATAAGGTTTTCTTTGAGTCATTCTTCTTCTTCTTCGAACTTTTGGTATCTTTGAATTTGACCTTGCGCTTCTTACTATCTTTACCTTTATTCAATTTTGCTGGCATTTTCACTGAAAAAATAGACAAAGCATTATTTATTTCAGGAATCGTCAGCGTGGTTAAATCGTGCTTATTAAAACCGATACTTCATAGTGACGTTGAAAAATGGAAATGATCAATATTTTTCGGACGAAAACATTTTTAAACGTTAATGTAAACGATTATTATTGCTAGTTTATTATTAAAAAATATTACATGCCGTTAGCTTCTGGTAATCTTTGTCGAGCAAGAATCTACGTGTGAATGCCCGCAAACTTTACCTTAGTTGATGCTAGCTACATTCGATAAATCTGAACAAACTTAAAGGTCTAATTTGAAATAAAAGATATCTACTAAAAATGTTGGATAATGTTGGCACAAGCATATTTCTTTAAATATGGATATTATTAATAATTCTTAGAAAAAATACATCGTGTTCAAAACGAAGAATTTTAATTAATATCGTAATATTAAGAGTACATAATTGAGCAACTTTTCTTTGTAATATTGACATCACATCCATTTAAGTATCAATTGATTGAACGTTTGCAAAAATTTCTTAAGCATCTTTTATAGTAAATCTGATCGATTGACAAAAATTATCAAATTGAAAGAAAAGGCGAAATGTCTAAGCTGGCTTGCGGAATTAGGGCTAAAAAATTTCCTCTTTGTCCATTTCATATAACTACAAACTTTCATAGGGCGAGCAATGGTAGGGGGAGGGAAATAATTAGCATAAAATTCATAGACAGATTTTGTTAAGCAGGCTTCGTCAATTTATTTAATTGTAAAAAATGCGTAGCTTCAACCACAAGGTATTGAACTGAAAACAGCATTAAACTGGACCTTAAATAGGCTCATTTAAAATAAAAATTCTAGAATTAATTAATTCTTAGTAAATGGAGCAAATGTTTATTTTCCTTAGTAAAAATAAAGCTTTGTTTTTGCCAAAAGACACATCAATTATACATGTGATAAATGATATTAAAATTCAGTTTTATTGTTTAAGAGATTTAACAACGTTTGTCTATTTTCGTTAAATGAGTTTTTTTAAATTATTTTAAACAAACATCTCGGCCTATCCAAGGACAATAAATAGCGCATATTCAGAAGCGTAATATCGCGATGATGAATACCAATCGATGGCATATTTTATGTTTATTTGTAAATCTTGGTAGGAGCAGTAATCTTTGTTACAAAATATAAATTATATTATATTCGATGCTATAAGTTTATTCTTGATAATATTATTTTTAAAATCGCAGTTAACCACATTTATTAAAATTTCTCAAGTGTTGTCAATTTTAACGCCAACTTTACTTTGTTTTTAACATGTTTTATATTTGCTTTTTGAAATTGTTTTGGATTTTAAGCCTTTTCGCTGTCAGAAATTACACTGTCTAACATTGCTGGTGATTCGCCCGTCGTTGTCGGGCAGTCTGTAAATCTCCGTTGCTCTGTCAGTTCCCGCTTCGTCAATCAAACTAATCTTTCAGTTATATTCCTCCGAAATGGCGCAATGTTATCGGAGAATTGTATAGTTTATCATAAAAACAAATACGAAGTTATTTGTGATCCAGATGGTCACAGCTCTAATGGCAAAACTCGCAATTTCCTCTTTCGCATCAAATCTGTCAGCTGGACTGATAGAGGAAAGTGGACTTGTCTCTTATCTGCGTCTAGCTCAGATATTTTCCTTGAAGTTTATGGTATGTTAATGATGTATTACTTTTAATCATTTTCGAATTTTCCATGTTTTGTCCACATTTATCTAAGTGTAACTTAGTAAAACTTAGGAAATAGCATTTTGACCTGCTTAGATAATTTAAATAAAACTAGTGCTTATCCAGTATTCAGACCTTAAACTTCATATTTACCTGTAAAAATAAATGAGCATAACAAGCGAATGGGGAAACTCACATTTTTTGGTCTTATTAGAATTTCAAACGGGAAACCTTTATGAGCAAGAAAATCTTTGTTATTTATAGTCTAGTACTGTACAGAAAAGCTAATTTGTGTTGCATAAAACGCTTACTTTTGTGCACCTTAATCTTATGAAATTTGTTCTGGAACTACTTCCTGAACGCCTTGTTGCACATTTTGTGGTTGTCATGCTATTAACTAGATGTACAAGGAGGATAACTTGTATGCGTGAAATTTTATAAAACATATTATTTAGATGTCTACAATAATTTATTTCAAGTGTGTAGTCATTGGCTCGAAATTTAATTTGCGGAATGATCTACGACAGTATGTGTAGAGCATCAATAATTTTCCCTTTTTTCCAACATGCAAATCCAAACCGTTTGCAGAATCAAAGTTTACGGGATCTGTGCTCATCGGAGACATTGAACAATTTTGACAAAAATGAGATTTGGTCGAATACAAGTTTCTCGAGTGTGTCTTATGGTGAATGTTGATAAGATTTGCTGTAATGTGTACTGGAGTTTTGTTCAATGCTTCACATTATTCTTCCCTATAAAAGTATTATAGTTTCTTCGCGTTCTAAAGATATTGACTTTAAAAAAGACCAAAATTTTACGAAAATTAATGGCTTTAAATTTGTGTTTTTGTAATTATATAAAACCATTATGATGAAAGTCTTTGGAACCACTTCGCTTGTTTAGGAAAATATTAACAGTTTAAAGCAATTTTTTCTCTTTACGACATTAAAACATAGTCAAAATTTCACAGTTTTATTAAAACCTTTCCATTTACTTGCTAAAATCTATCTTGGTCACTACAACTTCCTATTAAGTCATCATTTCAGACTGTAATTTCAGACTTCGTGGTTGATTGGCTCTTTAATGTCAAATAGGCGCTAGAATAGCACCTAGCATTATAGCAAAAAGGAGCTACGAATATCTCCCTCACTTTTACATTGGATGTCCTTAATCTGTCTTATCTTAGAGTAAAGTAGTCAAACACCTTTTCTATGTGTCATGGCTCCATACAGAGGTATTCCAGTAAATCCACTCAGTCCAACAAAAACTTGGCCAATCTGAGCAATCGCATCACTCTAGCCAGTAAGAAGCCTTTGACTGCGTCACGAGAAGTGTGAGACAGACAGGCAGTTGTATGCGAGCAAAGTGGTTAAGTTGGTCTTACACGTGTGCGATGCCTGTCTGTCCCACGTAAAATTATTGTTAGTTAGGTCATGTTGAGCTTGTCCTTTGTATTCCTTTAATGGGGTGTACATTTTAGTACCTTGCATGTCGTTGAGCGTGAGTCAGAGAGAAAGAGAGAAAAATAGCGTAGTTATTTTCTACTGCCAGGTCATCATAGTTGCCACCTATATTTAAGCCCTCATAGACCTATTGTATTATCTTTCCACCTTATAGTCACTCAAAAACTATTCCCGAGCCAATATCTCATAAATTAATGCATTAGTCAATACAAATTTCAGATAGTGATTTAGACGGCAAACATAGAAATCTTATGTTAAATACAAGCAGCTTACTTGCGCAATGCCATCCAAAGTCGATAGAAGGCTGCAATATCTTTTCTTTCAAGTATTGGAAGTGAGGCAATGAAAATTTAATCCTCGTATCAAGTTCATGAGTTTAACAGATATATGCGAAATTTTCAATACGAATCATAACTTATGGGATATTATGGAAATAATTCCCCAAAATTTCCAACATTTCCTTAATGGTAGGTAGTGGTCAGACAATAGCAATGTTGGTAAAAACTGATTGAGTAATTAACTATCGTCACTTAATGACATCTTCATGACGCCTTCCTCAATCAATCATGCTTAATCGTTAATAGAAGAATTAGATTCGAAATCACATAAGTAAACTAAACTCTGAAAATCATCTTTTACCATTTCCACTAATGGGATTGAGCATAAGATATCGAAAAAGCGGACTTCCAGTGATAGATGAATTAAAGTCGACTAAGAGTACTCAATGAAGGTAGAATAATCGAATTTTCTCTGGAGTAAAGAGGTGGCCCAGAGCTCCATAATCAGGCTTTGTTTCTTGAGTTTCTGAGTGATTTGGCTTCTGCGATATACCGTGATTCCTGTTTAATCAAATTAAACGAATGGTTGGTTAAGCAGTTTAGACAGAAGTATCAGTGATCACTGAAAAATTAATTTATAAATGTATAAGATACTAAAATACTGGGGTTTTCCGAAAATCCTCCCAGGGCGATTAAGAGGAAAGTCAATTTAATGAAACAATTGTTTGGAACCAAATAACCGCCCATCCGAATAAACGCCCATGGGGGACGATTCAGAAGTAAAATATTTCTCCTAAGAAAGGCATATATATGATATTTAAACGTTTTAATCTACAATACAAATAGCATAATAGCAAATATAATCGATATTTTGGAGACCCGGCCAAAGGAAAGCTTTGCAAAGGAACATCTAATGTGTTAAGTAAGCCAAGTTGAGAGGGTTTAAAGTCTGTAAGATCTGTGACAGAGCAAAAAAGAGGCTCGTAGGGGGGAGGAATTGGCCATCTTGCCATTGAATATATGTCGGCATGCTAGCTACTCATTGGCCCATAGTCTGTGTCTATGTAAGTCCGTGCGTTGACGAGAATGCTTTCATGGTGTAGTTAGCTTTGCCTAGTTTCAATTATTCAAGTGTCCTATAATATAGACATTTCAGTTGTTTTATTATTCTGCAGTACCTCCCAAGTTGGCTCCAATCCAAGTAACAAATATCACACTACCTAGCAAGGGATCCCCTACGACAAATCGAAGTTCCGATTCTCTTAGTGGCGCAAGCAATCTAGTGGAACTAAATCCAAACTCCCCAGGTCATGGCTTAGGGACTCGAACCAACCCTTACGTTCTTCAATCTGGTATCCAATTACATCTTCTCTGCCAAACAGAGTGTGGATATCCAAAGTCAATACTTGAATGGACAATCAAAAATGTGGCGGTTAGAAATTTTTCATTTTTATTATTCAAATCTGATAATAATATATATTCGTGCATTTGAAATTGCGCACTGAAGAAATGGAAGGTAATTTGGTTTAATTTGGCTGGTTTTAGGTAGTCTCCTATGGCACTCAGTAAACTACTTGCTTTCTATCTCATCTTTATTATAATAATTCTTATTTAAAATTATTATTATTATTTCAAATGGCAGACTTTATGATATTTATCATTAGCACTTAAACTTTGACTTTAGCTTTCCGCATGGGTGGGGGTACATATATAGCAGTTAATTAATAGCAGTTCATTAGCTGTCTTCTGGCTTCCCAGTATCTCTGGGTTTCCGTCGTTGTCTTTAGAGCTGGACACCGAATCAGGTGGGTCTTCTCCATTTCCTCCTGTAGGTTACATAGGGGGCATGTGGGTTGAGTGTATACTCCCAATCTGTGAAGGTGCTTTGCCAAGCAATCGTGTCCGGTACGTAGTCTAAACCCAGCAACGGCTTCGATTCTTGGCCAGTCGGCTATGTCGGAGAGTGCCACTGTCCACTGTTTCTCCTTTGTTCGAGCTTTAAGTTCGTTGCACCTTGATGCCTTGAATTCTCTCCTGATTAAGGTCTTCATTGTGTAGAAAGACATCGGCTGGTCTATGCCTTGCAAAATTGTTGTTTCCTTCTTAACAAGTGCGTCAGTAAGCTCATTGCCTTTAATGACACAGTGAACAGGAATCCATTTTAGAACCACTGTTTTGTTTTTCTCTCTCAGCAGCTGATAGAGTTTTTTTACATTCGTATATTAAATCTGTTTTGGGTGGCTCTCTGCTTCCAATTGAGTTTATTGCAGCTTTTGGGTGGCTCTCTGCTTCCAATTGAGTTTATTGCTGACGGTGAGTCCGAAAATATCACCGCTTCGGTGAAGTTTGTATCCAGACAACATAATTGGCTTACTGCTATCCTAATGACTTCTACTTCTCCTTCGAAAGAGGATCTATTGTGTCCTGCTGCTGCGTAGAAAGAGAAGAGTTCAGAAAAGACACCTGTACCTATGTTTGGTTGATTTTCTATGTAAGACCCATCAGTGAAGACTTGGAGTCATTGATCTACAGGATAGTTGACATTGATTGTCTCAAGGGCCAGTGAGCGCATTTGTTTTGGAGGGGTGTTTGATTTCCTGAAGAAGTCGAGCAGTTGGGTGCAACACACTACATCAGTGTCTGCTAATGGGTTCATGGGTAGAGGGAGGCTTTTTGGTTTGTCACCGATTTTTAATTTAAAATAGCTACGTCTAATCTGATACATTTGTCCATTTTATCAACGTATTTGATCTTTCAACTTTACAATAACATGAAAGTGAAGTATGTAACTACAACTTGTTATTATCTGTTTCTATGTGCCTTAAGCACTATCAGAATACATGGAAAGTTCATTTTCGATAATTTATTTCCAAGTCGATCAACTGATTTTCATGAACGATAGTATAGAATAATGCGTAGTTTCAATGTTCAATACTCCATGAATTGGATCTAATTTGGTCGATATTGAGTGAAATTTTTTATCTCAAATTTCTCAAGACGAATGCCTTTCCAAACAAATAACGATATTCTATATGAGCCTATCCATCTATTAAAATTATCCATAGAAATATAATAAATGCTATTTTTTAATAGTGAAAGGCGGCTGAAATCGGCTATTAGAAATTTAAATAAATCACCCTATTTTCAGAACTGTTTCCGTTCCAAAATCTTGCTTTTACTAATCGTTCCCTGAATTCCTTCTGTCCAGTCTTTATTGATCGATGTAAACTTACCTGGCGCCGGGTTCAGGGCGATCAGCAAGGCTCTGGCCCCAGGTGGAGGCTCAGCATTGCACTCCGCTGTGTTGAAGCCTGCGACAGACTCTAATTGGGTTCGCTCGGGTGCGTAGTTTTTGCCAGTGGGGAGCCTTTGGGCATCCCTTCTTTGGGGTGTGCGATAGACTTACCTCCACGCGGTGCACCCTGGGCAACGTATATTCATACGGCAAAAAAGTTTATCAAACCGGGAGTTGACTTCTGACTTCAAACTGCCATGATCCCACTGTATGTCATATTCGACTACTTCACAGTACTCACCTCACCTCTTTTATACCTTTCTACCTTCGTCTTTGAAACACTCTTCTGTTCCTCCCACCCCACCCCCACTCTCGACTTTTTCCCTTCGATATTCCTCCTCCCATCTGTGAAGCCCGAAGTCAACTAAAGGACTAGTGATAATTATCAAAATGCCTGCCATTTGATATAAATAAATATTAATTTCCACTAAGGAAGCTGAGGCTTAAAGGAGACGTAGCCAAACAACCAACTTAAATCCAATTAAACGTAGGTGTGGATATCGAATTTTTAAATTAACATAAATACTTTTTAGAATATGTCTACTTCAATTTTACAAAACTTTCTAGAGAACATTATTATCAACATTCATCAATCAAATGTGCTTTGAATAATATTTTATATGTGTGATAGTTCTGGTCACAATGACATCAATACAAAGCCCAAGAATTGATAAAAAAGTTTAAATCAACAAAATATTTAAATTTAAAATTGTAGGCGTCAAGATTCGCCTACTTTTAAAATTTTAAAGCCAAGTTTATGCTATCAATTGATAGTAATTTAAACTATTTTATTTCTACCTTTACAACGGGCTTACATCCTAATGACACAAGTACTATTATCCACTGTATGTCATACTCGACCATTTTCACAGTACTCATCCTACCTTTCCTCTACCTTTGTGTCTGTTTGCCTGTCTGCCTCTTTTACATCTGTGAATAATTATTCTGTCTCCCCTCTCGACTTTTTGTCACTTT
>UZAE01001873.1:0-11200 GCA_900617975.1 Rodentolepis nana
GCAGGCGTTTTGATAGCTATCATTGGCCCTTTAATTGACTTCGGGCTTCACAGAAGGAAGGTTCACCAAAGTAGCAGAAAGTCGAGGGGTGGGGAACAGAAGAGCGATTCACAGATGTAAAAGAGGCAGACAGACACAAAGGCAGAGAAAAGGGTAAGATGAGTACTGTGGAAGCGGTCGAATATGACAAGCAGTCGTGCCATGGTATTTTGAAGTCAGAAGTCAATTGCCGGTTAATAGACTTTTTTGCCGTACGAGTATACGTTGCCCAGGGTGCACCACGTGGAGGTAAGTCTATCGCACACCCCGTCTCTTAAAAGAATAGGAGCAATTATCCTAATTTTAGTATGCCCCAGTTCTTCACCATTACTATCATGTAAAATGTTTTGCTTCCTTCTTGGGAAGAAAAGCATTTCCTTAACAAAGTCCAACCTCTGGATTGAGTAACTGGCCAATCAGCACTGGATATTGCGAAGAAGGAGAAGAATTTGCTGAGAGAACTAGGTGACCAGGCATGTGTAAATTGCTTAACTCGAATCTAAAGATGAAAGAAGTACCGACCGTTGGCGCTTCAGTTGTTTACATCCTTTGTGTTCCCCTCTCCTTATCACTCAGTATTTGAGTTTCATTCGCATGTGAAAGCTGTGGGAATTTTCGCCTTCCCGGGGACTTTGATTAAGTGTCAAATGGAGCTCAAATATTATTACTCCTCTATTATCTTACGTTAATGGCATCATTACCAACTCTTGTTATTATTTCAAGTGAATTTTGAGCTTTCCACAAGTTAGATCTCCCTTTAGTGTCTACTTCTTATTTTTTGAGTTGCAACAAATCAATCACTTACTGTAAAGAATGAAGCCATTTAGGAAGGTCTATGGATTTTCGTTTACACATTGCAAACTCCCCGAAGACTGTGTTTTTTAAATTGGTCCTGCCAATATAGGTGGGTATTTTCAAAACCACGAAGTCAAATTTTAATTTGCTCTCTTAATTTGTCATTATTTTATCATTCTTCATTGTTCCTTCATATTAATTTAATTTTCGAAATTAGTTCAGATGGCTCGCTTTTTTATCAGGGCACAAAGTTTCACACATAGGGTTCAAATTTCATGCTCTATAATTCTTTGTTATTTCTTTCCAATACCTAGGCGCTTATAACGCGTGTAAGATTAGTGAAGCATTTTTTTCTATGCAACAGGAATTTTTGTTAATTTACATATTCTAAGGACTCCCTAAAACCGTTTAACTTGGTCACGATATACTTTGGTCGGGAAGACTGATGGGAGACGGAGTAATTCCACTTTTTAGGTGGCATTGCAACAATCTTTTTACTTAAATACAAGTCCTAGCTATTTGTACTGAACAAAAATTATTTGGATAAAACTTCAAAGTGAATTTTAATAATATATGCCATTTCAACTTTAGATGAAGAAGCCTTGGGTAAGATAGTCTTTTCGTTGATTAATTGAACTTAGATTTGTTGTTAGTAGTTTGGCATTTCTTTTGCTTCTGTTGCCAGGCTGCGTTTAGAAGCTCAGAACCTTAAAAAACAATATTTTTATTCCAAAATGGTAATATTACCGATAAGGCACAGTCATTACGTGTATAGAGCTCAACTGAATTTCTTGAGAACATGATAACTAATCTTTAAATTTATGAGATTGTGATAACTGCACGTAGTAATCAAGGCCAATGTTCAATAATCAGTCGGATCGCTAATATTGCTATGGTGATTGATGCTGCAAATGTTCTCAACAACTTGTAATTCTTGTCACACATGATTCCTTCTATAAGCGTCAATTATTATGAGATATTTTCAGTATTTCAATCTGCTCTATTATGAATATGACCACTGCAGTCAACTTAGATCTAGAGTGTAGTGGTCACGACAGTTGTATAGTTTCTCCAAGACTCTAAATTTAAGTATGTGGCATATTTATTTTTCTGGTATTTGGGATCTTGTCACCTCCAGACAAATGTTAGTTTTTGTCCTAGCCCCGTTGCCTTGTGCTTTGTTTTCTTGCATGTTGCCATATTTGTATAAACTCAGTTCTGTGAGGGTGGCTAGAATTGCCCGCTTTGATTTCTTCACGATCAGACAGGCTATCACGCAAGCTACAGTGTTATAAATTTTCTTTATGAAAATGCCTTAAGCTTTGCTTTGCTTTGTTTTTGGTCTTTGTTGCTCCTTATAGTCTAATCTAACAGATCGGTTTTCTCCAGATTCTAGAAACTTTTTTTCAATTGTGACCGAGAAATTGTTCCCTGACACCCAAAAGACAGCAGTCACTACGAAGAACATTAGAACCGATGGTCTGAATCAGCCCTCTGATCCTTCGGAACTCGTAGCAATCAAAAACGATGGTGTAGATACTGGAATGCCTCGACTTGGCCAATTTTCCAAGCTACGTGTCAATATTAAGGAGAGCACCGAGCTCAAGGTGAGCTAGTGCATGTTGAACAATATTCATTTCTCTAGTGTTGTTAGAACTCTTCTAAAGGGGTGTGACTGGGTTCATCGAAGAGCTAGATGATGTTTACCAAATGAACTTTGCAAGGCTAGTCTCTTCCACACCAGTTAATTGTGTCGGTATAAACTCATTTTAATCCAACGCACTTATCACGGGCGTTCAAGTGGTACTTCTTACATTAAAAACATATTCAGCACTGGGTTTAGACTTCCAGTTTTAAGATATCGTTCCGGCCTAAAATGTTAAAATAATGATAATATTGTTTTCTTTTACTGACTCTAAATTGAAGACGGCATGCACATTTTCCGCCCACATACTAAGGTTTAAGTCGCCGTTGCGTCATATTTGTCGGCTTCCTAGTGTAAGGGATGTAGGTGTGTTTAATAATCACAATTAACTACTGCAAATACCTCGGGATATTTGGAGCTCGCTACCGATTGCGCAAAGGGGGACGTTTATTTAGAGTGGTCGATTAACGTGGTGACTTTAGAGCTGTACTGCAAGGCAACCAGAGCTGGAGTGAGACGGTCAGGATATTAACAATTTTAAATGGCATTTAATTTTGTTATGTTTTTTTATTTTCTAGAATACGGTAGATCGTCTCATCAAACATGGTAAATGGGCTCTTCTCGTAGGAACCTCCTCATGGAAAGAACAATTCGTTGATGCTATAACCGTCAACGCAGGTAAATTCTGTTCATGTACATGTGAAGTACTCCGTTCTTTTAAATTTGAAAACAATTTTTCTCGAAAAACACAATCGCGATTAGCTTTTTCGTCTTTTTTGAAATATTTAAAGGGGTCGTATGTCGGATTAGTCGTTCCCTCTTTTTATTGCTTTACTAACTAATTGTGTATCGAATGGACGATGGCACTAAGGAGACCAGAACTTAACAAAATTCGTTCTTCAACTGCCATATCTATCTTACGAGAACCACGAGAACAAAGGAGTAACCATTTCCGCTGAAGACAACTATTTCAAATTTAGTTCATTTAGTTAGAGCTGTTTTCTTCGTTTTTTTGCGGTTTCAAAGAATTCCCCTCTTCTCCTCTCCTTTAAAGAGAAGATCGATTTGCGTTTTTAACCCTGATGAAATATCTAAACCTTTTTGAATGGTTAGGATCTTTCAGCGTTTTTAACCCATCGTAAACGCTTACGTAATCTTTAATACGTCAAGTTTTTTGAATAATATTACTTTTAATTAACCGGAATGAGTGTTAAATATATTGGATCAATCTTATAAACCTTAGTATCTTATTTTCTGATTTTAGCTGAGGACTTAGAGGAGATAGCCGAGGGTGAAGTGAAGATGCCCTCTTGCAAGGACTACGTTATGCATTTTCTCACTGTCTTCTGGAAAGTTCTATTTGCTTTCGTGCCTCCAACTGGTATGCTGTCTTTCTTCTCCATACGTCTACATTAATGTACCAATTAATACATTCCATTTAACCATTCCCAGGTCCCTTTTAAATAGGGCTCGCTTCCTTCTAATGAAAAATTAACATTCTATAACCCTTTCATTGATCGGTAGTAATTATTACACCACATTTATCCCATTCACTGAGTTCTAATCAATAGAAGTAGAAATTTTAAGCCCCCCGACTCCATAGACAATGACCACTACGCTACCCTATAGGTTGTGAAGTACGATGTAATATTCATACATAGTTTTGGCTGCGCTTTAAACTGCTGTCCTTAAAAGCTTCATTCTTAGGGGTTTTTGGCCCTTCCAGTTTGAACTTCTCTTTTAAGGCAAGTCCGCGAATATTCTGATAAATGCTAATTTTTAAGAATGCGATCTTGTAATTACTTGCTTTTTGTTAATTCTTTTCAAAATCCCATTTGACTGTTTGCAGGTGATCAATCATAGCAGATTGGGAGATGGAGAAACTCACATGTCATTACCTTAACTGACTTTAGCGTAGCAGTCCTCATTAGAGTTATAAAATTTTGGCGGATTTAACTTTCATTTTTTCAAACGGTTTGTTCTGCTCTTTGAATGCTGTTTTATCAATATTTGAAGCAAAATTTATCATGAATTTTCCAGTCAATTTCTCGTAATCACGCTTTCATTTCAGAGCGAATAATTTAAAGTTCTGCTTAATACCAAACACCACTTTATTATTAACTGTGACACCCCAAATAAAACCAATGTGATTATTGCTTACTCTGTTGTCCTATATTTTTCGTTGCAATACTTCTAAGAATTCGTTTTTTCCGGAAATCTGCCTCGTTTGTCATTTCTAACAGTTATAATATTTTTGGATTTTGCCTGAATAAAATTTAAATTATGCACCATTTTACCTCTGACCAGCCGAAAAATGCGTAATCTTTAATTGAAAAGGTAATTCAATAATTTGTTTTATCGAAAACTGTGTAGACGCATCTTTTCTTGCGAATCCTCGTCGATGTGTCATTGTGAACCATTCACAAGCTCTACACTAAATCCGCTTAGTTGCCAAATTCAAAGACTAGCAAAGCAAATTCTCGGTGGTTTTAGCACATCGAGTATATGGGTAAATTGTAATTAATAATATTACTTGCAATAAAATCACATGCAAGCATTTATTACACTAGTGATTGAAGTTGCATACATTCAAACAGAAGTCGGCATTTATTATTCATTTTTAACAGAAGATTACGTAAGCATTATTACGCTATGGCCTTCGATAGTAGAAGGTAAGAGTGTTGGAGAAAAACTCTCCCTTATTGGTAGGTTGGAGCTCGGTTTTGTCAGAGGAAAAATCTAATTAGATTTCAGGTTTCAAGATCTTGGGCTTATGTTCATTCAAATTACTAATAAATCGTCTCAGTAAAGTTGCTTCTAGAGTCCTACCAAATTAGAAATAATAATCATTCTGTGTCAACAAGAGTAACAGTAAACTTTCCCACGTGAGAAGACCATGGACATGTTGTTTAAGTGGAAGGGGTTGAGATTCTGAAGAAAAAGGAGAAGGCATGAATTCGGAATTGGAAGGAGAAATAACACCAGTACTGGGAACCCGGCTTGTGGTATAGAGAGCCTTTTTTCTGTTCATGTATGATCAACCACAAAAAATGTAGCGTTATGAATTAACATGGTAAAAAGTGACAAATGTTTTTCTCCTTATTTCCACTTCAGTTCAAATTCGTCTGCTTGTGCAGGTAAACTTACCTTGGTTGAAATATTGGCTTATGTCTCTCACATTTTTGGAATTTCAGAGCTTTAGTTTGCGCAACTAGTTTAATTCATCTTTCCCTTTAAAACCTATTTTTTTAGATTAAAGTACTAAGCATAATCCCTTAGTAATAAACCATTGTTGTTTAATCTGTATAAATAAATTTAGTGTGTAGTAAGAATACAAAATTCCGGATTTGGTTCATATAATCTTATTTTATTACTGGCTAGGGTGAATCTGTTCACTTCTTCCTATTCCCAATTGCTTAATGTTTTTTATGGTGCTCGGGAATGAATGCGTAATCCAACGTAATCATCAAATTGCCAATTTTGGCATTTAATTACTCTTTTTCTTTGTCGCATCGATGCTAGGTGTTGTATGAAGTAGCTACTCCTATGTAATTTGAGCTTTGGCACATCTTTGAGTAAGAATGCAATTTTTAGAACATATGCGCATTCTTAATTCATTAGAATACTTCACTTGCTCTAAAATGAGTCCAGACTCTCAATAAGTTTGTAAACATGCTTCTTTCAAGTGGTGTTCTTAGAAATCACCTTTGATCCCGGGTTCAATTACATTAGTCTCCAAGGGTGTGCCAGAAACTTTATTTTAAAATATGGCTTTGCAATCGATGGGAGTTTCTAGTCATCTAACGCCCAATGTCGGTTAGACGGTTTGACATATCAAAAGCAGTTTATGTTACTATGGGATCTCTCTATTATCTTGTTCTCCAATGGCTGCCTTTTGTTTCATTTTATTTCAGTGAAATAGATACGTTTTGCTTTAGAGGTTACTTTTCGCTTTATTTACTGTCTTAAATGCTTCAGTTCTGCATTTAGTGTATTATCTTAATTTTATTCAAACTTAATTATTATGATAGTTTATGTCATTTTTTAAACTTATCTTCTTTAGTAACAAATTTTGTTGGAATGTTCTATGTGCACAGGGAAATTTCCTTTATATGCCAAGGCTCCAGGTCATTAATGCTACCGTTGTACTACTTAAATTGTATTAGTAAATTAATATTATAAGATTAAATCATACAGGTATATTCTGACTAATATCTATTAGTGTTGTGAGCAAGGTTTATTCGTGACAACCTTAAGAACTGCTAAAATGTTATAGAATTCATTTAGATTAGGTTAAGTAATGGCAAAATATCTTGAGTAGTTGATGAGGGGGAGGGGGTCTTGAAATCATTTCTATTTTTGGACTCTAGTTCCCTCAGAAACTAGTTTTCTCAAACTCCTTCTTATAAGATCTATCTCTGAGGCATTGGTGAACTACTCTCTTTTTGTCTCCCTTTCACAGTAATTTCCTGCACAAAATTTGGAAGTTAGTTAGACTAGCAATTATCCGAGCTAACACGGAAGCACTAGCGAGTGAACATACCAATAGGGAAGTAGATTTGGCAATGGGAAGGCTCGGATTCTAGATGCATTCAACTACACTTCTCAGTGTACTTTTTTAATCTTTTATGCGCTCATAGATTTAGCATTCTTTATTGTCCTAACATTTGTTTATTTATATCAAAGGGCAGGCATTATGATAGTTATCATTAGCCCTTTAGTTGACTTCAGGCTTCACAGAGGGGAAGGAACATCAAAGAGAAAAATAGTCGAGATGGTGGGGAGGGGGGAACAGAAGAGTGATTCAAAGATGTAAAAGAGACAGGCACAAAGGTAGAAAAAAATGTGAGGCTAGTACTGTGGAAGTAGTCGAATATGACATAGAGTGGGGTGTTCTGGTAGTTTGAAGTGAGAAGTTAACTGCCAGTTAATAGACTTGTTTGCCGTATGAGTATACGTTGCCCAGGGTGCATCACGTGAAGGTAAGTCTATTACGCACCCCGGTTTAATGAATGTTGGGATGGAAAGTCCCAAATGTGATTGGAGTATGACCACTTGTTTTAGAGAAGGTCAAATATCCTAGGCTGACCATTTAAAAGTTGTTGCTTAAGACCCAACTGATCCCTATTAATAAGGACAAATGGACGTGTGCATTCAAGGAATACTGGATGAGTTCACAACGGTTGATAAGACATCCACAACTATGCTGGCAAGGTGTAAGAGACTCGATCACTTTTTATTTCGAATTCAGCGAGGCTAGTATCCAATCAAATCTATTCAAAATTGATTATAAAGGAGCAGTGAATTTAAACCGAGGAATTGAACGCGTCTTGACGATATCAAAACGAGGATTATCTCGAGCTGGTTTTGAAAATATTAGAGGAATGTAGTGTATCCAAATAAAAGTGGAATATATAGACAAATATGCCATTAATTTGAACAGTGATATACCTGGTTTCTGGTGAAATGTGACTCTTTCCATTCTAAGTATCTGAATCACCTATAAAGCCCACATCAATATTGACAGCTTTTATTTTCAAGATCGAATATGAAAGCAGTAGAGATTACTGTCCATGTGCATAACCAGTGGCCATTTGGAATTAATATTGTGTTGTCCACGAGGGAAGAGTTAAAATTAATTAAAAGAAAACCTCCGTTCTGTATCGAAACAACAAGAAGACCAGGTGCTGCGTCACAGCAGAGACATGCACACACGCACGCGCGCACACAGATGTTCAAATTCCAAAAATTTCCCATGAGTTGGCGTTGCTGGTTATCCCTGAGGCAACAAGACACAAGGGGACTAACCTTGTAAATAAATCAAATTTAAATTAATACGAGGTATTTGAAATAAAATATTGCCATGAAATTATGTCAAATTTATTTTAATTGTCCATTTGATATTTAGAACTACGGCATTTACAAGCCTTCAGTTAATTTAATTTCACTCATGATCTGTGAATAATAAATTAGCATGAGTCATTGAAATAAAAGCATGAACTTTTAGATGTACATTTCAATAAATAAGGGTGACCATCAGAGAAGTGACATTCGGACAATTTGATTTTGATATGGAAGGCTTTCTACTCCCTTTTACCGTCAATATCTTTTGAATCGAGAAATATCATTTTAGTGCAATAAAATTACCACTGCATGAAAATTTATTTTTAAATGGGAAGAATTATTTGTCAAATAATTTTTCAACAAAACATATTTAATTAATGGTAGCATAAAAGGTGCACTTATCAAAAATGGTAGAATCGACAATTTTCATTAAAGGATGCTTTTATGAAACGCAGCTTCAAGTTTTATCTTTGTAAGAGTGGTAACAGGAAAAAACACTGATATTTAACCACGTATTTTGATAAGTTATAGCAAATTAATTCGAGTAGTGTGTGTATATTTTACTCAGATAGATAGTAATTTAAGGAAAAATTATCTTATAATAGGCATGATAGTGATAAAGAAGGCATCTTTAATTGGGACATTTACCCTGCTCTAATTTGGACCTAGGTTAAAACTGAAAACTCGATATGGTTTATAAAGTCATTATGACTGAACTCTAAGATATTTAGTGCTAAAAGCCCATTGGCTCAATATTATGAAGTTCCTGCTTTTATAAGCTATTTCGTTATTTCGTTTGCCAACTGGTTAATCACTAAAATGACAGCGAGTCTCTAGTACTGACATGCATGAGGTACCTCAAATATTCCCACAGTCAAGTGTTAGTTAAATATTTAAATCTAAATAAGGTTCCTATAGGTCAGTTGCTTTAATAATCTTCACCTCACATTTTTGGCCCATTGTAAAATACTAACTTTGATTCTATAATTACAGAATTGCACAGATCTTAATTTAATTTTCGTAAATATCGGAATATTGAAACTTCTTATTGCTAAAACTGAATAAGAAGCTGGGAAGATTATTTTGCCGAAATTAGCCCTATGGAAGCTTCTTTGCCTAAATTTAAATCGGTGCATTGCAGCAAGAAAGAGCTCTATAAATACCATACTCTTGACCATTAATATAGCAGCTTCACCTGTCATATCAAAACTCTGATTGGTCACGACCCACCGCACCAATCTCCGATTGGTTGATAAGACCCCTTGCGTCAACCAATTGGAGGAGTGGTATTTAGAGAGTGTGTGAAAGAGAGCTGTGAGACATTAACGAAGCCGCAGAGTTGTTAATATTAGTGACATTGCAGCGGAAGTATCGATACTACGAGGCGAGTGCGTAGTACGTTACTTTGTCCCAATATATTATTAAGTGTTGCTGCTGCTACTTTTGCTACTGTTGTTGTTAAAGGTTACATCGTAACGATTCTCATATTCACACTCCCCCTCTCTAACGTTGAGTGTAATTGTAACATGGTCGGCTTATATCCAACTGGCAACAATCAAACTCCCGATACACCTCGAATTGATATTCAGCGACACGTGCCCCTTATGGATCCGAGTAGTAGTTGTGGTGGTGGTGGCGGTGGTGAAGGCGGTGGCGTAAGTAGTACTGTTACTGACAATGTATCAAATCCACAGGGGACAGCGGGTACTCAAGCCTACTCTGGCGGATTAGATGAATTCTCCCATATACCTGCAACGGACTACTGTGGAGGAATTCCAAATGCGGATGTTTTTCAGTCCTCCGATTATGCGTCGTATAATCAGGCAGTGGGCTTCAGGCCCTTTGAGGCGGCTGGAGAAATGCCTGTGGAGAACAGATGCTGCTACCCCACAGGTGGTAGTGAGTTGGTGAGCTTGAACCAAAATGGCAGACTGGGAAACCTGTTCAGATCCGCGGGATTTCAAAATATGGATCTTAAAGCTTCATCGCCTCCCCCAAAGTAAGTTATTCCTAACCTTTATGTATTAAGTTAAAGAAATTTAGCATGAACTAACTGAAGATTTATTTCTATCAATGAGCTAGCAATTGCTTTCCCTAAATTATTTGCTTTTTTCTCAAACATTACAAATTTAAAGTATGTTTTCGATCGCCAATATTTCGAAAAGTTTATTGCTTCATTACTCTTGGCAAGGTAACTGCTTTTGCTATTCGTTCGTACAAGAGAGTACAACAGAAATGTCGGGCAAATTAAATTGGTAAGGGGGTCTTTTGACAGTATCCTGTGCAAATTTATGAGTTGTTCCCAAATTACTTATTCACAATTGATAAAAATGATTTTATTTGATAATGGATTGGAATAATAATTATACTGTTATTCTATTTTGTTAGTCAATTATGAGCATAATTTGAAGCAATTCAGCATTCGGCTTGTTTTTTATTTTTCATTAGCAGAGTTAAAATCCAACGCAAATCTTCATTGCAAGATTTATTCCTCCCGGACATTCTGTTCTAATTTTAGAAAAAAACAGTTTTAATATTATATAAGTTCTAAACATTTCATATTGCAGAAACTAATGATCAAAATGACAATTAAGACAATATATATATCTCTCTCTCTTCATGAAGAATTTTTGAAAGAAATAGCAATTTACATTACAAATTGGCCTCCTATCGCAGTCTTATAATGACTGGAAAAATTCCCAAATCTAATTTCCCTCAATCATCTCGAATGATTGAAAATCTTGACGCTACGCATCTATCTCTTTGGCCAAACTGCCTCTATGCAAAGTAACTAGCGTCCACATCGTGATTGAAGCTTTTAAAGTCCTTAATTTCGCCCAATCGATTGCAGAAAATCCAATAAATGGTAAGGAGGGG
>UZAE01001874.1:0-11198 GCA_900617975.1 Rodentolepis nana
ATGCTTGAACAAAATTTTGGTGGGCTTGACATATTATTGAGGATGCAACAGTAATTAGGGATCTCAAGTGCCAAACTTTCGGGCATTTGGCGTTTTGAAAGAGACAGGATTATTTAAACTGACTCATATTAGCTTATCATAGGCAATATTGAAATTTAGTTGGTTGTGTGTAGGCCTCTTCAATGGACCTTTGAGCATGAGAAGTACTGGAATAATTTATTTATATCAAATGGCAGGCGTCTTGAGGGTAATCATTAGCCCTTTAGTTGACTTCAGGCTTCACAGAGGGGAAGGAACATCAAAGTGGAAAAAAAAGTCGAGAGGGGGGGGGGAACAGAAGAGTGCTTCAAAGACGAAGGTAGAAAAAATGTGAGGTGAGTACTGTGGAAGTAGTCGAATATAACATACAATGGGGTGAGGGTAGTTTGAAGTCAGAAGTCAACTGCCAGTTAATAGACTTTTGCCGTATGAATATACGTTGCCCAGGGTGCATCACGCGAAGGTAAGTCTA
Organism: Rodentolepis nana; assembly: GCA_900617975.1. Classification (NCBI taxonomy): domain Eukaryota; kingdom Metazoa; phylum Platyhelminthes; class Cestoda; order Cyclophyllidea; family Hymenolepididae; genus Rodentolepis; species Rodentolepis nana. The sequence goes on from UZAE01001874.1 coordinate 512, forward strand.
TCGCACACTCCTGTACTGAAGTAATACTGCATGCTTAGGCGAGAATGAAAGAATCGATTACCTGTGGGTCGAATTCTCCATCAGTTTCCCCTAAGTACTGGGGCTACTCTCCGAACGTTCCAAATATTTATTTAATTGACATCTAAATTTTGGAAATTAAATTTTCCGCCTCGTGCATCTTTGCATTTACCTAGATATAAGCACAGAAAAAGACAATGTGGTCTCAGATTTTTTCATTTTCTTTGTCTACTATAATAATATCCTACTTAGTTACAGTATTTATAACAATTTCAACGGCAGTGTGGCTTTGAAGCTTTCTAATAAGGTGTACGATTTGCTTTACTGACTGGCGTGCCAATTCCGTACTCCCATGTTTTTTTTCCATTCCAACATTCGTGAATTTAAGAATTAAACGATTATCTCGGTAATTGGATATCGTGGATCAATTTTTTCTGTACACTTCGCATACCTTTAGTCAAGGACAGATAATTTATACATAAAGATTAGTAGAAATTGGTAGCTCCATTGCGATGTTCAAGGACTTATAAAATATGTGTGTCCTAGGCTGATCAAATATTTCAAGTTAATGCAATATTTTTTGTTGTTGGGTAAATGATCTGTCTGGAAAACTTGAAGTCTTCCAACCAACTAGGTGGAATCGTGGTTTTCCAAAGTTTGGAAAGTGGTGTTTACTTTTTCCAATCAAGCACATTCGAATTGGTCATTGAAGTACGTGAAACCTGATATCCAGTGTATTTTTTTTCATTTCGACTAGGAAGTTCAGATTTGAAATAATTTGAAGGAGCAAATAGCGTTCCTACTCCTATCGTTTTCGGATCACATGAATCAGCAAAAGGCAGGTCCGATGGGCGGTGCTCCCCTCAGTGCCGTTTTCAGTATTCAATTCGTAGCCTCTTGTTTAAATAGTGTCTTCTCAACCAATCGGATTGAATTGACATCAATTTGGCATTGATATGCACAAGCACACATGCACACACACACACACACACCCATGGAATGCTCAAATTTCGTTCACTTTATGGTTTGGCTCCCAATGCCTCATTCTCTAACGTGTGCTTCTGTGTGTGTGTGTGTTCATGTGTATTTGCGCTCCAAATTCACATATGCAAAGGGGTTTTTTTGCTCACCCACAGCTGTTTGACTCTTATGCAATTGGTGCCAAATCCATCATTGGTGCGCGTCCATTTGCATAAGAGAATTCCAAGCCACAGTAGTAGAAGCTATTCTCACACTTCAATCACTGCCTTTACGGCCTACTTACTCTACGCTTGTCACTTCCACTGTGTTTTTTATGTGAGTTGACTCTTCCTAACGTTGTATTTCTCTCCTCTTATTTTCACACATTATTATTTACAACTTCCCTGCCAAGACTCCTATTGAATGTGTTGATATTCTGATATTTTGAGTGGTAATATCAGCGGAGTTTTGGTGCATCAACTCTGGTGCAAATTGTGCATCAAGTGGAGTTCACCAGTGCTCTAACTACTTTTTTCCCTCATTACACATTCCCAACAAAGATAATGTTTTATGGAATCATTATTAATATAACCATTTGAGGTAAATAGTCGGTTTATATCGAACAGACGATCTTGACTAAGAGGTAGAATTTGTGGTTTGCAAATATTTACCATTTAAAGGCCAGCTCCTTTGTCATCTCTCTTTGTTAAGAAGACCCTATTGGCAGTTGATAGGAGCTGCGATTTGACTCCAGAAATTTCTTAAGTACAGCCAACATATATTCACGTATTATCACAATCTTCTATGTCATTGGCTAATCTGTCTGCTTTCCACAAATTCCATATAACAGCATTTATGCGTCTCGCAGGTATTCATTTCAATTGCTCCATTATTTTCATGAAGGTCAATTGGTAAGATATGTTATGCTTTATTGGGAACAAATAAAGCATGCTTTAAGAAAAGTTGCTTGAAATTAACAACTCTAACGCGAATACAACCACCTCTAGTGCCGTTGACTTGTTGTTGTCTTTTGCGCTGCTTGTTAAAAGTAATAATAACACATTTTCGTTTCACTGATTTCCGGTAAGGGAAATACTATTTTTACAGGCTAGTTTTTTGCATTTTGCTTTTCCGACGTATTCTAAAACAAAACCGTTTATTTATTAATTAATTAAAACAGGTGGAAAAGCTAATGTTTTCGAGTTAGATCACATTTATACTCGAGTATGGAAAAGAGATTGAGCTATTTTGCCAAATTAAAAATTGATGTAAAGGGTTGGAGTGGCCTTATGTGTCTTCATTATTCATTGTCACGTTGACGATTGTGCCATTTCAAAATAGCAATTAACCTAGGCAGCCTGGAAGCTTGTCATTCCAGATGACAGCTTAACTTGTCTACAGTGCCCACAAAAGCCTGACACTTGAATATGTCTGTTTGGTGTCGCTAAGTTGCCTCCGGAATTCTTTATTTTCCTCCCTTAATGGGCGTCACCAACTGACTGAACATGACTCATGTCTACCAACCCCGCCTTTTGATTGGTTGTTGCCATGCCACGCTCAGTCCATTATAACGTCACCAAAATACCGGACTATCCACATGCTTATCGTTAATTTTGCTATTTTCCTGTCAATACCCCCCCCCCCCCAAATATTCCTTCTCATAATCCTTTTCTTGAGCTTATGTGTTTACGCAGTTGATTTAATTGGGGAAACTCGTTGTAAAAATCCAAAAAATGCCCTATAATACGTTTACCGCATTTGACCACTTTTTCAGGATGTATTTTATTGATCAATTCAGATGTTTATGCTTGGTTATATGACCTCAAGGACTGATGCCTAAGGGGTGTCTAAAATCACAGTTTTTACCTGAAAATGGTTTAAGTGTCTTGACCCCGCGCTGACTTGTCTCATCGTGTCTTCATAAAATTGGTTCTGAAATATTTCGGTAAAATACAGTAATTACATTTCGGGACAACTTTACAGAACCACCTTCTTTTGGGGGGGGGGGGGCTGATAAGCCTTAGGCTACAGGTTCGACACCTCTCATTCAGTTATGTGGGTGACCTACCGCGAGCGATATTTGCATTCAATCAAACGAGTGGTAGAAGTTGAGTCTTTTTAAACGCGGCTTCAGAACGCCTTCCCACTGCAAAACTTAGCACTTTTGTTAATTGGCTCATGATGCATCTTTTTTCTTAGTTTTCTACTGACAATTTATCCCAGATCTTAATAATTATGCCGAATGTAAACTGACTGGTAGAATTGTAATTCGAAGGTACTCTCTATATGTGTTTGAATTTTACCGGTTCTTAGTAAACAAACAAATTTTGAAATGTTATCTGAACTAGTGGGACTTTCAGATCAGGATTTCCCGTTGCATTCTCGGTAAAATTTGCGCCATTTTGTGGTAATATTTGTTTTAATATTCTCGAGAACTTCGTGGGAAGAGTTAATGACACTTATGGATTAATTGTGAGTTTTTTTACTAGAAACGCACATTCTGTCTTCCTTTTTTTATCAGAATTAACTAGTGAGCAAGTCCATCTACGATGCTGCATGCACAGCCAGTGGGAATTAGCTTCCAGACGTCTGATTTGTCCTCTGAGTTGTCGATGTCCTTCAAATTCCTGTTTTACTTCCATGCAACTACAGCATGAATCACTGATCGAATTCGACTTGTTCTAAAATAAAATTTTGAGTTGACAGCATTTTTCATCAATCACCGGCGTACTGGATTTAACTCTTTAACGCCCGAAGTATCGTTTGAAGAATGCATCCAACCACGTTCACACGTGCGTGTCACAGCAGACTGATGCCGCCGACGTGATGAGTTTTGGTGGTGTATCAGGCGAAGGCTATAGACACGTATTGAACATGTTTCAAACGACAATAGCGCCCTCTGCGCTAATGAACAAGAAAAACAAATCACTTATTTTTAATAATGTGTTACTTAACACGAATTCTTTTGCCCTTTGAAGGTGGCTCCAAGTAACAAACAACACAACTGCATTTTTGTTTATACTTCTGTAAGGAGCTCTTTTTGTTGAAATTTGTTTTGTCCGCTTATTCCATACCCAGGCGTTGTTTATTCTGATTAATTACCGATGAGAACGGTTGTATTTTAGCACTGGAGTGTTTTTCTCCCTCTAATGAGGAGGAGGAGGATTTGCCTGCTAATTTGCAGGTGCTATTATCCTGTTTTTATTGTGTTCTATTTAATTTGCCTGATAGTATCATATAATCACAATGTTGAATCTCAATTGTCGTCTCCCTTCGTTTACTTCTCCTACTAATTAGTAAGTGAAAAAAAGATGTACAATTGTAGTTATTGACGTTGTTCCAGGGGAAGGAGCTAAAAAACGTTTTGTGGGTGCAAAAGTACCTTTGGTTTTCGCGGTCCAATTGTATGGGACAATCAACGTATATATGTTGAAGTGAGATGTAGTTTTCAGTCTAGCGTTGACTTGGTTTGAGAAGAATAAACTTAGAGGCATTCGGCTTTTCAAACAAGCTTTCCCATCGGCTTGGAATTTCGCCTTGTGTGTCCTTGTCCTTCATGGACGTAGGTGTTGGAGAGATTTTTCGTCTCATTGAAGATGAGTAGCTAGGAGGTGTAACTAGTTCACCCATTTTCTTGGGAGAGAGAATCCGGGCAATCGAGTTAGTTGAGCGGTGGCTTCACTCCCATCTATTGAGTTTTCATTTTTTTTTTGAAATCGTGCACTTGCTGCTACTACAAGTCATTCTGTCATCGAAATGGAGAAAAAAAATATAAATCATCTTCATTCTTTTGCTTAATTCGTCTTAACGCATGCTTACTTTTAGTTGTGGATGCATTACTATTCAGTTAAGACAGTCTTATGTGAGGACAAGTGTTCCTTCATGGTGGGCCATTTACACTCAAGTTTTGGTGAAAATGCGGTTTTTGTTAATGCAGATAGAGAAACAAGAATACTTCCTTCTTAGTTTCATCTCGAATAAGATAATTTGAGGAGTGTTTGCGAATGCAAGTTAGTTAGTTGAAACATGCTGCTTTCTACTCATTTCTTTCTATTTTTTTGGTATATTCAAGTACGAACTGTTTATAATCATAGGTGCTTGATTCCTTCTGTTTCCTTGTTCTTTTTAGGTTTGTATTGGTACTTCTCAAAACCCCTCTACCAAGTTCCCTCTTCTTGTGACACTTCCAGACAGCGCCTATCCGGACGTACTCCCATTTCATCTAGTCATTTGGAAGCCCTCTTCAAAAGAAACTCTTCCATCTCGTGGTTGGTTAGTTTGTGCTCCAGTTGCCCAGGAATCGGTTGCACCAGTTCTTGTTAACGGTCGAAGACTTGTCCCGCCCACCGTTAATTCACACAACCCCGAGAGAAAACATAGAGTATCCTCTTCAAGCGCCCATTGGCTCTCTCCTGGAGACATAATTCAGCTAGGATCTAGTGGTTGTTGCCGTTTTCGCATTTGGCCTGGTCCTAATCCACCACCTCCTCCTAAACCACCATCTCTGGTATCTTCTGTGACCTCGTCTACTGGCTTCAGACCTAACGGATCTGAAAAGTTATCGGTAGGCTAGTATGACTGCTATTATTATTATCCAATTGATTAGTAAAAGCCAGCTTTTCTAATAAATAAGTAATTTTTTCTTACATAGAAGTGGATACGTGGCAAATGGTATGCTGCGTAGCTAACCACTATTTGCATTGGCAACGACTTTAGTGGTAGTCTTGGATAATCATATACGAGTATGGAAACCGTTGATCGATAGTCCAGTGAACTAGAGGTGGATATTCGAAGAAAATCCGATTTAACTTTCCAATGGCACAATATTATCTGAAAGACCCTTTTTCAATTAGATTGGTGATTAGTGGTCGAATCATGTTCTTAATTATTCAGATTTCGCTTCGCTTTCATTTTTAATTACATGAATCTTTTATGCTGACCTAGCTCTGAAGCTGCTTTTAGTAGTCAGAGATATGAAGTTGAATTTATTGTTCTTCTCTCTTTGTTATTAACCAATTTCCTTTCATTTCTCATAAATATTTCGTAATTCCGTTCCTTCTCTTAAACCTTCTATCGAAGTTGTCTTTAGCTGGGTTGATGTTCCCGCAAGTCTAATAATACTAGTTCGAGCACTAATTTGCTTAAATCATATTTAAATGGGGGTTATTATTATCGTTTCATCTTTGTTAGCCACTCCAATTGCTTAATTTCTCAGAACAGATCCCTAACTTACTGTTTCTTCCCTTTTTTGAGTTGGTTGGGGTTCAAACTATCTCTATCAGCTGTATGTCGATCTGAGCTAGTTTACTGCATTATTCCAATGAAATCACTTTACAACTAGTTTCTGCGTTTCATTTTGTTCCGATGACTTTCCATCCTGAGGCTCTCTCTCGAGACTCCTTCATAGGACTCGTTTCCAACGCCTAATTATTCCAATAGCATATTTTATCTAAATATCTTTAGGACTTCTGACAGACATGACCTATTCTTGAGACTTAAAATGTCTAGGGTCCAAGTTGAATAGTCAAAATACTTTATCTCCTTAAACCGCAATATAATAACAAAGCGTATTGAAAAATGCTAAGGTAGTCAGCTTACTTGGCATTGTCGCAAAATTGCCATTATTGTTAACAAATATGCTTTCTCTCGCCTAAGTCGTACACTGGATTCATTTGCAACTTCACTTAAACTTCCTCCATCCATATCCCTAGAATGGCGCAGATTAGTTGTCTTGCACTTTGTTGTGTTATCTTAGTCTTATAAGGAATCTTCCGCACTGTGGCTGCTCCAGTAAGTCTAGTTTCTGACACACTTGGAACTCGCTGCAGTTGTGTAGCTCAGACTCGGGAGAGGGACTAAAAGACACGGTGCAGTTATTTCAACACAGTTTATTATTAAGCAAACAATTATGACAGATTGTTTAAGTGACATTTTTTGAGATCAAAATACAATTGGACTAAAATCAGCCTCTCCCAGAGAGTACGGTCGAGTTATCGGGGTTAGCGAGTGCTCGTAATATCAATAAGGTAGATGACTAAATTCGAGACAGCCTGTGGGAATTGTTCATTTCAAGATCAAACAGCAACATAGTGCTCCTTTCAGCTTCCAGTGAACCAATTTTTTGGATGAAAGAAAAGTTTTCATTGATGAGAGGAGGTGTAATACCAGAAGCTGTGTTACTTTAACTGATCGTCTGAAAGTTGGCACACCAAATCGTAAGCTTATTCAAAGAGAAGACTGAATACTGAACTAAAAGTAGTCTCTTGTACAGTTGTTTATGTGGTCTACTGAAGCTTCGTTTGTTCATGAAGGAGAGGTGGATATATTTGCACCGAAGTGCAGCCCTTTAGTTGACTTCGGCTTTCACAGAGGGGTGGAACATCAAAGTCACAAGTAGTTGAGAGGAGGGGGGGGGGAGGGGGAATAGAAGAGTGACTCACAGGTGTAAAAGAGACAAAGGTAGCGTAAAAGGTAAGATGAGTACTATGCAAGTGGTGGAATATGACATACAGCCCGGTTATGGTAGTTTGATGTCAGAATTCAACTGCCGGTATATGGACTTTTTTGTCGTATGAGAATACGTTGCCTAGGGTACTCTACGTGAAGGTAAGTCTATCGCATATCCTAGGAGGGGGAAATAAAGTCATAGAAATTGAGGGAGCACTGTCACCTACAATTCCTTTAAATGCGTGTTGGAACAAATAATCTCCTTGGGTCTCTCAAATTTTCACATCGTCTCCTTCAGTGCTTGGATTTATGAGTCAGCATCAACTGATCTCTGAGACATTTTTTGAGTTAGAGTAGATCAACAAGGACTGATCTTAGCCAATTTCATTCCTGTCATGATTTGAAAAGTATAGCCAAACAAAGCAAGAAGAACTATACTTTTCTTTCAACTATGAAGTTGATCATGAGAATTTAGGTTAATATTCATCACCTTACCCAACAGTGTTCACATCATTTCTTGTGTTCTATTTGAAATCACGATTTCAAATAACCACTTCTGTCGTCTCCGTATTCACGATTCTTGTATTTACGATTTAATGCATTTAGGTGACAACTTCTAACTGCAGCCATCAACAGAGTCAATATAGTGTGAGGAAAGCTCAGACACCTCAACAACCCCACAGACAGCCCCAGCACTCACATAATCAATCCCAAACCCGTGACTATCAACACCATAATCGACCCAACTCCATGGAATCTGCAAGGTCGGATTTCTCAAATAGCACCAACACAACCACCACAACGGGAACTTGTAGCATTCCCTCCACTTTAGAGGCGGATTCAACTGACAATCGTCAGCGATCGCATTTTGTTTCCCCTAGTCCGTCTCTAAAGGAGCATGTAATTGTTGCAAGTAAGTGGTGGTACCTTGTTGTATTTCATCCAACCACTTTCGAGCCGTTATTCTGAGTGTGTGAAAAGGAGTTTGGGGTTAAAATTATTTGTTATACGAACGTGAGTCAATAAGTTCTCAGGCAAATTCGATACTTTATTTGTTTGACAAGCGATTTTATTAATTTTTCTGCATAGGCTTCATTGTTGTCTATGCACCTTTGTAAGCAATATTTTCACCTGTAAATTCCCTCGTTGTGAAAATTTTGAGTGCTGTCTCTGTCACCCTGAAATTATATGCTTTAAAGTGTGCGTTTAGTTTTGAAAAAAAAATTGTCCGAGATCTGGACCATAACGATGGTGTGGAAGTGTCAACCCATCGAAATTCGCTCAATTGGGGGAATTCGCAGAGGCATTGGCATGATTGAACAATATTTGACTGGGCAGTTTCTCGCACCCTTTTTCTTGAAAAGGGGGGTGTTTTCAACTTCTTTAAAACGCCTTCATAATAATAACTTGAGGTGACCGTGTTCTACCCTTCTAGAAAGTCTACCAATTATCATTTATTTTGAACCCTCGTATAGGTAATGTGTTTTTCGTCTTTGCGAACATTGCATTTGGGGTTGATATTGTTTTTTTTTGAATTAGCATTAACTTCTCTAGTGATATTCAATATGTGTCTGACAAATCAAATTCCTTGTCTGCTTTGCTTTAATAAAATACTACTTCGTCAGTCAATTTGATTAACAACCAACGATTGTGGAAATCGATATCTACTCCATTCAACTAAACGGAGGCATTTTCTGTTGCTCCAAATGGTCTTAGTAAAGATTGGAACCTGGGAAGTGGGGAAAATGCCACTCGCTTCATCGGTGTTGCTTCCAAAAGATACTGTTGGGTAATGTTGAAGGGCTACCGCACGTCTTACCATGTGCCGAATGTGCCGACTACCTTCGGTTTCTGTACGTGATCGGGGAGCGCGAATTTTTTTTAAAACTTGGCTCATTTTTATGCTTGCCGCAACTGCTAGAGTCATAAAATCTGTAGGTGTTAGTCATCCTTCATAGCTGCAAAGGTCAAATTCGTCACGAGCCAAGGAAATTTTTGGATCTCCTTATTTTATTAACCCAACTAAGAGTATGATCTAGTTTTGGCATTCGCATTATTTGGTGGTTTAATTCACTCCCTTCTGGCTGTAACACGGTGCAAGTAAGTCGATCTGATACGTCATAGGTGATCATGAAGAATTTGACATTGGGCTGGTGATTTCATCCCTGAAAATGGAAATCCGGTCCATGAAAATTGAACTTTAGGATATTTTGTGTAGTTAGTAGACATCTCATTGTTGAAATTCTTGTCAAACTAATTAAGACTAATTATGTTTCAACTTCCCCCGCCTGGTTCTCACTGACCCTTTCATTCATTTCATACTTTATTAGATCTGTGCTTACTGTTTCCCTCCCATAAGTTATTTTTAATATATAATAGCGGTTATGAAAATAATAATAGTAATAATAATGCTTGCTTAAATTGTTATTTGTCTGAAGAGTCGGCTTCCGAATACTTTTTCACTCTTATTTAGTGCTTAGAACATCTCCTTTGATAACTTTAGGATGTTCCCTCTTTTTGCGTCACACCTTATTGAGGCTTTAATTAAACTTTTTTTAAAAAAAATATTCGATTTAATTCGTTTAAGTGCGAATGGAATAAAATGGTGTTTGATTTAATGCACTTCTTTCATTTAGTCGCCTTCTAAAGGCAAAACCGTTGTCCTATCATCGTATTTCTGTATTTTATGAATATTCATTTCTATTCAGACCCATTGCTTGCTTTTAGTATGATCACACCGAAATTGAAATGCTACTGTGTTCTTCTTGAGCCCAAATCTGAGTTAGTGTCAAAGTCCATGAACTCTCGTAATGCAACGTTCTGAAACTGTAACAATGCGAGCTATGTCACCACGCAATTTTTAAATTTGCACGCACTTTGTTTTCTTACTATCAAACGAATTAGCTCTGATCTGTGAAATAAAGGAAGGTGATTCAACTCAATCGCACGACAAGATAACTACTTCAATCCTAAAGCTGCCATATATATATATATATATATATATATATCAAATGGCAGACATTTTGATGGTTATCGTTAGCCCTTTAGCTGACTTTGGGCTTCACAGAAGGGAGGAACATTAAAGCGAGAAAAATTCAAGAGGAGGGACAGAAGAGCGATTCACAGATGTAAAAAAATGAGACAAACAGACACAAAGGCCGAGAAAAGGCAAGATGAGTACTGTGGAAGTGGTGGAATATGACATGTAGTGGGGTGTTGGTGGTTTAAAGTCAGAAGTCAACTGCCGATTAATAGACTTTTT
>UZAE01001875.1:0-11192 GCA_900617975.1 Rodentolepis nana
ATATATATATATATATATATATATATATATATATATATATATATATAGAACTTATCTAAAACAGAGGCTAAATTATATGGTAATGCAGGTCATAAGTTCGAGACCCTTTAGTGAATAGCGAGTAGTACAGACGTACCATACATTTCCACAGAAGGTTTTAGAATGCCTTCCAATTAAAAATGGGATATACTTCGAAATTAGAACAAAGGTATCCTCATCAAAGTTAAAAAGTATTGAGATTGGTCCAAACTGTACCATATCCAACTACATTAGAATGGCTGTTTCAATTGAACGCAATGCTACTAAAAGGCGATACGCAATTTTGCATGAAAGTTATCTAAACACTTTTCTACTATAATATGAAGCTTCAAAAGCCACGGGAAGTAGACAATCGAATATCAAAGAAATAAATAGAAAAAGACAACATTGAGACATTAACTTTTATTCAAAAAAACGGTGCAACAAACAAACACGACACTTGGAGTAGCTTGCTATATAAATTACTCAAAATTGTTCGATTGGAAAATCTGCGAAGTGACTACAGATGGATTATAGGCAATTATAAGAGAAGTCACTAAAGATTAAGAGGTGAAATTAATGTTTTCTACAATACGGCCTAAAATTAAAGCTATTAAGAAGGAGTTAAAAGCGGTTTAGTGATACTCAAGTATTAATGAAGTGTAAATCGATAATAGGAATTGAATAGATCATATGCAAGACAGACTATACCTCATGGTTGTAAAAATGGGACACTCCCTTAATAAATTAAAGTAAATACCACAGAAACTGAAAACATGCACACAGTTTTGAAATGAAAGTGAGTTTCTAGAGTAGAAAAAAAGTATAAATATACGTCTGATTTAAAGAATATTAAAAACCTAATCACGCTCCGTGTAGATAAAAGAATTTACACAACATCCTACCAACACAATGAGAGCAATAAAATTTGATTCAAACAGAAAATTTCACAATACATTATCCGTAGACTACTGTGGATGCACAAACATAAACAGGGTTGGGTAGCACAATTGGAAAATCAACAACAGTGGAAAAATCCTTTGCAAATTTTACCTCGTATATGAAAACTCAGTGAATAAGAGACGAAATAAAGTCTGACTCTAAATTTACCTTATACTGGCGTTCAATTTCCTTTTTCGTCTCTAATGCTTTTCTTTGTCGCTCCTCTTCACGTTTTTTATTTTCTTCAATTCGACGTTTACGTTCTTCACGCTGCTTCTCACGGTGCTCTTCAGCTCGCCTCTGTGCCTCAAGAAACTGTTGACGTCTCTGTTCAGTTCTTTGTTGTTCAGCTTCAGATATTAATTTCCGACGTTGTTCTGATGTCATTCCATTACTAGTACTACTCTTAATGGAGTTGGAATTTGATAATTGATGGCTGGAAAGTATGTTGTTGTTCAATGCTGGCGATGAACTGTGTTGTGGTGAATGACTCACTAGAAGGAAAATTTCATCAGAAATAAAGAGTATAGCTAAAACATTCATTAAAATTAATTAGTCTAAAAAATTTAAGGCCAATCGAAGCGAAAACGTCATTAAAAATTGTAGCGCAACAAAAAATAAATTTGCAAACATTTTTACCTAGAGGCGGGCTTTCAGGACCGTTCTCCTTCATATCTGTATAGGGTTTTACGCCACCCCCGTCAATTTCAGCCATATTTTATGCGCGAAAAATATTTTGGATGACCCGGCTGTGTGATTGTGCATTAAAAATAATTTTAAATTTAAATTTTATAAGCAAGATTTTGAAATGAGCATAACAATATTCGTTATTTACTCTTGATAGAAAATTATTTTTCTTTCAGAACTTTCGGATTTAAAACATTATTTTCTTACCTACGTATCAGCCTATAAACTATTTATATCTCTATCTCTCTGCCTCTTTCCATTGAGGTAAGATTCATTTGTACTGAATAGAGAAATTTGAATATTTTTGTTCTTTTCTGCTGAAATGATTTTGGATTAAAACCTAATTGCCATATATGTTCTATTTTAATTATTTTTTGTTATGCCATTTCATATATTTTCTTGCTTTTCCATTGAAACCCTCGAAGTTGAATTGTTAATGTTTCGCTGACAAGGTTCTATTATTTGTATTTCAGCACCTCCACGATTTTAAACATATTTTACAAATCGCTCATCTGGTCACTTATGTATTAGATCTGGGTTAATGAAGTTTCTGTTTTGTCACTTTGCCATATTGCTATCAATGCATAATTAATGCATAAGAACGTTTTTGTAAATATATATGTAATAATTGAAATAAGATATCTTTTTTAACGATTTATCAACAATATAATCGTCTTATGTTTAGTTATTTTAAGTGGAGGTTATATAAAATTTTTTTTCATATATCTTGTCTGTAGCGGATATATAAATCACATCTCAATGAATTTGCGAAAATACTTGTCGATTTATTTTTCTTACTTTAAAATTTGTATAAGTGGTAGCTCATTTACTTTTGTCATTTGATTTTGAATAATTTATTCTTTTAATAAAGCCTGACCTCACACTAATAGCTATCTTTAACTCCTGGTTTTTGTTTAACTGGAACGCAAATACCAGCTTCGTCTCCTGTTCTTATGCACACTCATTCACCTTATTTTCACCTACTTCTTTGAAGCATGTGCTAATGGATGCAATACTCTTGGTCTTCATGTTTGTTGCATTCGTAATAAAATTATGTATACCTCTTAAGCCTTACCAGTTAAAAATCCCTGTTAAAAACTATGGGAACCAAGGTCCACGGAATTTAATGATGACAAAGAAATGTTCAACAAGGGTTCGTACGCCGTTATTATACCGAATAATGAACCAAGTAGGTGTACGTTGACGGTCATTCGGAATGAGAATTATGCGTTCTAAGCGGTAATGAAAGGGCACAAGAACCACTGATAGGAATTGGTGAAAGGACTTTTTACTTATAGCAAATAGTGCAACAGACTAGAGTTATTATTATTCGAATGACCTATAAACTAATAAAAGATTGGGGAGGTAAGTACCAACCTGAAAGGAATACAAAGATTTCATGACAGCGTAAAATAGGAATTCGTTTTGATGGAATGGCAAATTCTTTTTTTGATTAGCGTCAAGATATACTTCTGGTCATTTATTGTTGAAGAACGGACCGGTATAGTCCGCGTGCACTTTCATCCGCACTTCTACATTTATTGGCCGAAGAGTTCACTTTGAACATGATAGATTGCATTTATGAAAACATTACTGACGCTTTATGACTGGTATCATCATCTATCAGCGCTCCATCATACAGTCACCCATGCCAATCCCTTCATTTTTTTCAAATTTCAAATAGACAATAAAGAGGTCTTTTGAGTTACCCCCAGAGGTAATTGAGGTATGATGCTTCTATCAGTTCAGTATAGTATTTTTTTCTCTTTTAACTGATAGAACTTCAGAAATGCCACCTAATTTGTGGATTGCATTCAGATTTCAAAGTACAAATCATCTGCTGATAATATCTGCAACTTTCGACGTTTAGTTCTCCGTGGCTGAGAGGCACGGGTGTAGTAAACACATTTGAAAACGATATTATCTCCCTCTCCTGAAGGCTAAAATCTGGTTAAGTAAACTGTGAACTGAATACTGATGGCACTTCCAAGTTTAAAGATTATGGGCAAAAAGGCATCAGTAGAGAGCTTATATTTTAGTCCTAGAAGAATTTTAGAATGGAGCTTTATCCATTTGAACTCAGGTTGAATAAAGGATAGGCGATATCTTTATGGACTTGTATCATTGAGAGTTGTTGCATCGATACGTAGGATAATTTTCCTATAGCCTAAGGATTCCATCAACACTTTAGAGAAAACAGCACTTTCAATCCATCTCGATTGCATCAATAGTGCTTTAAAAGACTCTATGGGTAATTTAGTGATTACCAAAACGCTAAACTCCTTAACCAATCTGCTGTTAATCAAGCTTCCTGGTGAGACAAAGAGGCATTTTTTGTTTATTACATTTGATTCGATTCACCGTAAAAGCACGTTTATGGTAAATTTATTAAGATTAAAATAATTACCTAACTTTGGTTAATGGATAAATCCTGGAATGCTTTAGTGAATTCTTCAGAACCTGCACGATGGAGAATTTTAATAAATGCAGACTATTTAATGGAAGAAGATGGATGGAAGATAGGACATAAACGTAGTAAGAGAAGCTACTTGGTTAGAACCCTTGAATTAATTCAAAATAACTTAATTGTTTAGGCAGCTACATACTCGAATATTTTAAACGCTTTTGAAAACAACGACTGATTTTTGATAGGCCTTTGGAAATTTTGCTTTCGGTATTGTTAAAAGTGTGGCTGTCGGGAAATTCAATTATTCCTGCTCATTCTTGTAATAGCCTGTGATGTTAAGATCAGCCACTCACAATTTAATTTTCCTTCCATTTAAAATTAAATTCATTTTAACTTATCTATCATTATCTCTATTTCTTGCAATTAATGAAACCTGCTCTATTGTGAAGGCAAGATTTGACGTTATCATCAATGACAAGGAAGAGTAAAATTAGAATTTTAACGCTAGCATTTTAAGGCAAAGAAGAAGAGATGCTATTCAATTACGAGTAAGTAGGTAGTGGAAAATGGTTGATCAACCAATAGAAATATAAATTTCAATGTGGATCCATGCTGAAAACTTGATTTACCTACAAGTAAAGGAAAACCTTGGACGTCATGACCCTCTCACAATTCACCTATGCTCTCTCGACTCCAACTCAGCTGGGAAAAATTGGTAGTAAGCAGACAGCCTTCTTTTGTATGCACCTTACACAAATTTAGTTCTGTCCGGGGTTTGCTATCCAAATCTCGCATTCATTTTCGCTATTTATTCAATTGCAACAATTTGAATCAATACCTCAGTACTCGATATAGTAGATTTTTGCTCACGGAAACGAGATGGACTAATAGTGGGGTAAGTTCAGCAGACATTTTTCATGCCAATTCTACACACACACACATATTTATTTATTTATTTATAATTAGTTATTTATTTAAAATCTAGTCATTTGAGTAAAGCGGTGTTGGAATAAGATCTGAAAAATCACTTCACTTTCCTTAGGCCTTAATAACTTTTACCTAAAATCCGGTCACATATAGTCGGATGTTGAAACGTAAAATTGGCTTTTATCTATAAGACAAATTGAATTTCACTATTTACGATTATAAAATAATTAAGTCAATGCAATAAGGGAATATTAACGTAAATTTTACTGGATATCCCGTTGTCAATGGGGTTGTTGCAGTTTGAAAATTGCTTTCATAATTATTTCCTTGAGGATTTAAATGTTTTATAAAGCAACTATTTGGAATCAGTAAATTTACCTCCAGGGAAAACTAAATTTGTCGAGACTGTTGGTTATTGCATCTTATGCAATAACCTAATCACCACAAACTGGAATTATTTGTATAAGTTTTTATTTCCATTATTGTAAATCACAATTTATTTCATATTATTCGCTTAATTAAGAATAGACTGCGGCACACAATTACGTAGCTGCCAACTGAGATATCATTAGTATTAAGTTAATAAGAGTAAAATTTGGAGTGATTGCATACTCAGTAAATTATCATCCTCATTTCACCACAGCTCACGTTCCAATCTACATTAACTTTTGTGGTGCTACTGGTGAGTGGGAAAGCAATTATTCCTCCCCCCCCCCCACCCCACCCCCAAATTCTATGCAGCGCTCTAAAGCTGAAAAGTTGAAGCTTATGCTGAAGATCAAAACGCAGCACCAGAGTACTTGTTCGAGCGTAGACTATGGAACTGATCCTACGTCTCTCTCTCCCGTTCTCTCGTGTCAACGGTAGGGCTCGTCGCTACGCTGCGTGCATTTATGTAGTCATGCCTTGCCATCAATGGCGCTGGTCTCCTTCCATGCAGCTGCAGCATTTTAAATTTACTGTTCTCTTGCTCTCCTTCAACTGGGCAATTGCTTGGCCTAACAATCAGATAGATGTAAGCAGTGTGGCATACTCCGCGCCATTTTTAATGATGCACTTGTAAGGGAAGGGGTTAAAGTACATAGTTGTACATACTTTTAACTGGGAATGACTAGTATATAATCGGCATTTCAAATGCAAGTCAAGACACAAATTTGGTCGTTTCGGCTCAATTAAAAGTCTCGGAAAAATGGGGTGTGCGAGAGACTTACCTCCACGTGATACAGCCTGGGCAACGTATACTCATACGGCAAAAATATCTATTAACCGGCAGTTGACTTCTCACTTCAACCTACCATCACCCCACAGTATGTCATATTCCACTACTTCCATGGTACTCACCTCACCTTTTCTCTATCTTTGTATCTGTCTCTTTTACATCATTTTGAGACACTCTTCTGCCCCCCCCCCCTCCCGACATTTTCACTTTGATGTTCCTTCCCCTCTGTGAAGCCTGAAGTCAACTAAAGGGCTAATGATAACCATCAAAACGCCTGCCATTTGATATAAATAAATAAAGGTCTCGGAAAAAAGGCAAGAATGACTGAGGAGGGAGGTCTCCGAATGCAATCCATTGGTTACAGATGGGATTTAGTGCGAGATCTTTAAAAAGTAAATAGGAAAGTTGTAGAATAAGCTTTTTACGTATACCGTGTCGCTCTTCCTTCCCTAAAACCCTTTTCACCGCATTTTATTATTATTTTTACAGCCGATAAAACTAATGGTGACAAACAGACAGGATTGAAACTTCAATTACTAACGCCAATACTAGTCATGGCAAACCCATAAAATGACAATTTTAAGGCATTAAAGTAATCTATATAGGATCAGTCTAGGAGTTCCAGATCGCAGATATTCATAATGAAGGCCAAAAATATAACTTCTATTTTGGAATCGAAAATCCTCGCAAAGGTCAGTGGTTTCAATTTTGCCTCCTTCGTGTTAAACAAAAGTAATTTGATAAAACAAAAAATCTGGATGAAATCATACCGTATGCTATTTTACCTACCCTCCTACTATGCTGGTCTTTAAACGACCTTTTACGGGAAAGTGGAGACTACTTGTTGGAAGATCATCTACGAGTTGTTGGAGGTCTTCAAAGATGTTTTCTGTGATTACATATTGCACTTCTGTCCTCTTCGTCACAAGTAATACCAGCAATATCAGAGAAAAATTCAAGAGCTCTGCTAATATAGAACTTTGCTAAATATGGGCACTGCTGATTTATCAATAATCCATAATGCGATTTTGAATTAGACACCTTCAGCTAACACGGGTTGCAATACAGATTGCGATAGATTTAATTAATTTTAACTTTCTAAAGCATATCTACTCCTATGTAGCCAACAGTGAAAGCTGAAGAACAAAACAATTTCTAAATTTTAAATGCATTACACGAATTTTGACAAGTTACTTAATAATATTTATGAGCAATATAAGTTTTAGCAATGAAGACCGTTTCAACATCGTGTCAATGTGTTTGAGGAACAGGTAAAATAATTGCTTTTAATGCCTTTACTTTTACTCCCCTTTGCAAGAGCTCCGATTGTGACTGTAAAAGTCCTTTGAACTTTATTTAATTTAAAACTAGATGAATTTGACAAATCTGACAAATCTACGAATTCCAGGTTAAGAATTGTTTAACTATTAAGGTAAGGCGTGTTACCTATAAGCAAAGCCAAATTGTTTGTGGTTAAGAGTTTAGGAGTTAGTACAAATTCAAATCTTACTAAGGAATTGAGGTCGCTGTGGTTAAATGTAAACTATGCGAATTTTCCTGTTTCCATGGCGGTTTCACCTAAAGTACATTAACTTTTTTACCATATATTTGTATTTTAAATATACACACATATATATATTGCTAGAACCAATTTGTGGATATTTTGAATAGTTTTTCCTCAACTTATGCTAGTAATAGAACAAAGGGATAAAAACTGATCGGCATTAATTAATTATTAATTTGAACGAGAGGTAATGAAAGAATTAGCCAATTAATTCTCCAATAAATATGGATTTTATACATTAGCTGTGAAGAAAGTTGGTAATAATTATTCATAGTATTTTGCTTTTATTATCCTTTAATTACTGCATTAAATCAAATTCAAATTGCAATATTTCCGTCTATTTTTTTTTGCTGTCAGACTAGTAATAAAATAATTAAAAATTAAACGAATAGAAATATGACATGTAAAGATCTGCTATTAGGAATCTTCTTTGCCGGTAGGACTTTAATGTCGATTCCTCATCTTCGCTCCTTTAAATATAACTAAATTGTGTGTGGTGTTCATATATTTCTATTTTTGTCCTTATGATATTAAACATTTATTTTTCACCAAGAAAACACACTTATTTTAGTAATATTTTTAGGCGTCCATATATTTATTCCCCCTTCTTTACGAACTAAATAAATGATACCATTGGGCGTACTTACTTGTGTATTTTAAATTATATGCTTTGTCAATACTGCCATTTAAGCTTATGGGGAATATTGCACTAATCAAAGTGGTCTTGGTGCTTACACACTCTGCATTAATTATAAAAATCGGCTCAGGAGAAACGGAGATTGACTTATTTCAATCGGAATTAGTGTCATCATAAGTAATTCCAATGGGAGTACGAAGTTATGGGAAACGTAAATGGAAGTGATAATATGCAAGCGTAAAATGCCATTAACGCATAAAATGGTATAAATAAGTGTTCTCACTCCAATTACTCCCCACCCCACCTCTACCACACTAATAATCATTAAGTGATTGTGAGAAAGTATAAATAATGAATAGGTAAAGTCAAAATGGAGGATATTTTGTACTCAATTTCAATGAGTCATATTTATAGTATGTTAAATGATGATATATTTGTTTATATTAGATAGCCCAGCTATGTATAATAATAATTTTCAAGCTTTCATTACCGGAAATCGAATAAATCTGAATTTATTGCGTTAAAATAGGAAATAAGTAGAAAGAATTTTCCAAAGAGCTGATTTAATGAATTTTTAATTGATGAGTTAAAATAACCTAAATTCAATTATGTTCCTTCATCCCTTGGGCTACCACTTAACTTCTAGTCCACAATCTCCACTTAGGAATGAAGATTTGGTAGGAAACTTAAACTTAAGAATTGCAAATGGAGGATTGGGACAACTTAATAATAATAATGAATTTAGCACCAAAGTTTCCTAAGCATAATTACCTCATGAGAGAGAGAACACAAAGTGGTTGAACCTCATTGACCTTTAAAGTACATATATTTATTCATATCAAATGGCAGTCTTTATGATTGTTTTAATTGGCAGGTTAGTTAACTTCGTGAACACAGATGGGGGGAGGGGGGGGGGGGAAGAGGCATCAAAGTCAGAAAAAGTGGGGAGGGGGAACAGAAGAGTGATTCACAGGTGTTACAAGTAAGTAGAAACAAAGGTAGAGAAAAGGAAAAGGTGAGTACTGTGGAAGTGCTCGAATGTAACATACAGTCAGATCATGGTGACTGGAAGTCAACTGCCGGTTTATAGACTTTTTTGTCGTATGAGTATACGTTGCCCAGAGTGCTCCACGTGGAGATGAGTCTAATGCAAACCCCAAGAACCGCCAATATAGAATCAAAAAAGCTTAACAAAATGTTTGACTTCAAAGTTTTCCAAACATAACTGCCCCTAGAGAGAAAGGGGACAAAGTGGGTAGGAAGGTATAATCATATTTCTGGAGAGAGGAGAAGACTTGAAAAAAAGCGGCCAAATAACAAAGGAGTGATCCTAGTACAAGAATTTCAAAGGGTTAAAAAATCGATAAAAATCGAAGATAGAGAAATGGGCAAAAGTGATTGAAGTTTTTAGGTAAGCAGGAGTTTGACAAGTGAAATGAACCAATGAGGTAATTAAAAATGGCTTATACCTTATAAGTGAGGAGTAGACAAACATTTTAAAACAAAGTACTTATATAACCTAACCATGTGGTCATTGAGTGTGTTCCCATTTAACCAGCGTTAATGACGGGAAGAAGTGTTGTCTTTTGCAATTTAGTATGACACTAAATGGATAAATGAAAATGAAAAAGAGTAGACTAGTCTTTGGCATTAACTGCAGCTAGATGTCTCGAAGAAGAAATAGGAAGGAACTTTCAATGATCTCATAAAAACACTTTTGATTGCAAACGATTTCCTGTTAAATTCACATGGACAGTCAAGAAGATATTGGAGAAATTTGTTAGAATATGTTTCCTTTCATGAAATTTGATTAGGCATTAATTCTCTCTTGACAGAGTGGGATGCTTTTTTAACATTTGCAAATAAGTCGGAATAAGTAGCCTTTAAAATAAAAATGGAAAATAAAAATGCACTGAGCCAAAATGGAAGTCAACCTCCTGTCAACAGAAAAATAAGCTTATTCACATTCTGCTATACGTGTTAACTATGATTAAATGCAAGAATTGCCACAATGTTTGAAAACTGGTGTGGAGTTTGAACAAATGAGATGAATGCTTACATAAAGGGCGCAACATGGCGACACGGCCCTTAAAAATGGACACCATGTAATATAAATTAGAGAGTGATTTTTGTGCTGCCATCTCACAGATTTTGTTGAATGATTATTTATCGTATTCACGAGCTGTGAGAGTCACTAACAAAGGTGAATTTATTTCGAAAAGTACGTGAAACGCACAAGGTCCGAAATTGAGAAGAATAGTCAAATTTACTTAATAACAAAATTTCGCATTCAGTGTTAGCTTAAGTTCAAAAAAATACTGGGTAATCCGAATCAACTAATGATCAGCTTGAACAATTCTAAGTTACGATTCTACTCACCTCAACTATCATTATAAAGTTGACTTTCTGCTACACTATTCCATGCTTGGAAGGTTAGATGCCTAAAATAGACAACTTGAAAGAACTGTGCTGTGGACTCTTCAAGATTTCCACAGTTTATGAGTGCAATGAAGATTTTTTTAACTTATGCAAAAAGGTATAGATATATGAGGAATAGGCATTTCAAGGTCAAACGATCCTTTATAGGGGAGTATAAAGTATTTGTGGATAATAGTACATTGGAATCAAAATTTACTGATATAATTTTTTTCATATACGTTGAGTTGATTATGGTATATTTTTTGCGAAATCAAATTCCAGATCTTTTTTTCTCATATTATTCTATATATGGTTATTTACAATCGCCATATATATATATTTATTTATATCAAATGGCAGGCGTTTTGATGGT
>UZAE01001876.1:0-11191 GCA_900617975.1 Rodentolepis nana
TGTTTTGTCACACCCACCATATAGCCCTGACCTTGCGCCTTCGGATTACCATTTGTTTCGTTCCATGCAAAACTCTTTAAATGGTAAAATTTGTAACAACGCGGAAGATGTCGGATCACACCTAATTCAGTTTTTCAATAGCAAAGACCAGACATTTTACGAACGTGGAATTTTTACTCTGCCAGAACGATGGAAAAAAGGTCATTGACAAGAATGGACAATATCTAATTGAATAAAGTTATATTTTTAAACAAAAATTCCGAATTTGCCTTCTTATTTGAAATCGGCAATGACTTAGTTGCCAACCTTATATTACCATTCGAAAGATTCGATTTATTTCATATTCGGTATGGGATAATAAAATGATCCCGGATGTATTTAAACAGCTTCCAACTGATTTACTATTTATGGATACGGACTTAATTCATTGCCAAATGACTTGTTGGATCTAGTCTAGATTTCACACTATAATGCCGAGATCAAATTAGAACTATAGAAGACTAAATCTGGTTTATGATCTAACTGATTGAACTTGACTGTTTTGCATTCTGAACACTAAAAAACACACTGATCGTTTCCTACTGTTAAGAGAGCGTTTGAGAGTGCTCGCAACCAATTTATGTATCTCTGCACTGGACCATAACTTACATATCGGATTTGAGAGTCATAAAGTAACTCTCATCACAAGTAACTAGGCTAGATATCCCCTCATAAAATTAATGATTTTCGTAAGGCTAACAGAAGACAACAGCCTTTAATGAGTGAGAGGAACAAAATCCGGTTTTGGATAAATGTGTACTGGACAATTGGGGAGATATGTGAGGAGAAAGAATAAAGAAATTGAAAGAGGAAGATATCGGTACTGAGAAAGGGCAGGAGAAATTGTTACAAAAATGTGATTCACCAATTTGGCGTTCTTTATTCATTAATGAAAAATTAGCATGGGAAGAATGGGGGGTTAGTAGGAAAAAATGAGTTGAGAAACTTAGTTGGCCGCTGAATCAGAGAGATCAGTCATTAGAGTTGTGATATAAGCATAAAATCGGGAATGTTATGTTGCTAATAACCTTACCAGTAGAAGTATCAGAATTAACACAATGCAGTCAAAAGATTTGAATAGCACAGAGAAAGTATATTTTATGCTGGAACAAATCATAGGAATGTGAAAGCAATGGCATAATAGAAGGTGAATGACTGAATGCCATATTAAAGCCAATGGAAACAGACAGTCACTTGTGAAATACCAAGTGAACCCAACTTAGTAAGGAGATGAAATTTCAAAATGAGTTATTGGTTGAAATCTTAATTCCGCGCAATTTTTATATTTGCATTTATTTCTAGCTCACCACGAGCCGTTTCCTCCATAAATGTCGAGAGAAACCGGGGATTAATTGAAGAGGAACCACCTGCACTGCCAAGTCGTTCACATTATAGTCACCGCCATTTATCTCATGCAATGGGTAATCCCCAACCACCTACCTTACCACCCAAACCAGGAGAACTCAAAGAGGAGACCTCACTCTGCAAACTACACTCACAAACTGTTGTCGACGTCGCAGCTTCTAAAAGGAGGCAAGAAGAAGTAAAGCCATCTAGAAGCGATGATCGGAAACATCCCGTATCTGGTAAGCTCATTTCCTTTAGACTCATTACTTCATGTATTCTTTTATAATGCTCACCTATCCCAAGAAGAAGGGAGAAGACCATAGCACAAAAAAATTTATTTTTATTTTTATTAGGAAGTTAATTTACTTCTATAGAATTGGGTACCTAGTTTAATGCTATTCGCAGCGATAACTGCTTCAGTGAAAGTATTCGATTAGGCTTTCTTACATATTTTTGAATGATTCGTTTGCTTAGCTGGAGGTCATCATCATCACCATCATCGCCACACGAGACACCAAGATGAACCTCCTGAAGCACCCCATCGATCAAGACGCCGACCTGTTCAATCACCAGCCTTGGTCGGTGAGGATCCACAATCGTTGGGTATTTCATCACCGATTCTGGGAGAAGAGAGGACCCGAGTGAATGCTACGCGAGCTTCACCTGTCATGACAGCTGTCACTTCAGCTTCTACTGGCAAAAAGATACCTGCATCCAAGGATTATATGGAGAAGATTGGGGTAAGATATCTCACGTTTTCGCTATCAGGAGTTTTCATATTAAGAACACTTACAGATTAGTCAGTTGAGGGTATATTCTGTATGAGTCTTCATTAATAACCCTGAAATTTCCATTTAAATTCATGCATAGCTTTGATCTCCTTCCCCTTGCAGTTCTGTTGGATTGATTAAATGCACTTTTCGTCATTGAACTTTATATTCTTTTATATTATCCAAAAGTAAAAGATGTGGTTGCTTTTATTGGGTTGGGTTTTCTAGTTAAGAAAGCGAAATAATCGAGGCAGGTTTTCAAGAAAAGGTTCATTGAATCTACGAATTCTGGACTTCCTGTATATGTGTGGGCCATCTTTCGAACAATTAACATGTGGAGGATA
Source organism: Rodentolepis nana (assembly GCA_900617975.1). Lineage (NCBI taxonomy): Eukaryota > Metazoa > Platyhelminthes > Cestoda > Cyclophyllidea > Hymenolepididae > Rodentolepis > Rodentolepis nana. The sequence continues at coordinate 2,501 of UZAE01001876.1, forward strand.
GATAAAACTTATAAGTTTTAAAATAATCCAGTGATTTTCTGACAAATACTCTGCTATTATCATGTAAAAACATGGTCTTCAATGAGTAGTCTCCGAATTTCTGCAGGACCTTTATGGTATATGCAATAGTTACATATAGTTGGCTCCATGAAAGGTGATGGGTCTAGCAAAAGAATAGTTGAGCTATCATCTTTTAGAATGTTATTTTCTATCCCAGCTTAAGACCGATTCAAATAAATTACCATGGGACTTCAAAAACACCTATACCCGCTTATGGAATTTTTAGAAGGATGAACTTATTAAAACCTACATTTTGCATAATATGCTTATAACTTTAAAGTTAGTAATGAGCAAGAGAAGTTTTGAGCAGCAATTAGCATCAAGCTCTTTCTGAAATTGAGATAATATATTTATGATCCGTCTTGTCTGATCGGTAAATGCCAAAATAACTTCAGAAATAAGGGGAAGCGTATTATTCTTCTTAAATATATTCACTTATTAAATAGCCCCAGTAAAGACAAAACTATGCCAGTGTCTGCCACTAATAGCACTTGAAAATCTAGACTGGAGGGATTTTTGAGGCAGATTTTCCTACATTCCCTCCGTCAAATTGCGCCTTTCAGTGTAATCAGAATATGCATTTATTATTTTCATTTAAATTTCAAGTTAGCTTTTCTTTGTACTTTGGGATTATACGAGTATAAACGTACTTTGGTTGCATCAAGTATTGGCCCTCTTTACAAAAGAAATGTGCTTGCATATTCTGTTTCACCTATAATGGCTATGGACGAAGACATTCAGTCACAAATTTTCTATTGTTTCCCCAACCCTTTAGTCACACAAAGCGAGTATCGAGGCTCTGAGAAGAGAACTACGTTCGGTAGAAACAGCCTCATCCGCCGTGACAACAGTGACCAGTGGACCTGCAGTGATCTCGAATATTTCACAATCATCTCGTAGAGGGGGAGACGAGGGCGCAGTACTAAATGGTCGAGTCAATACATTTTCTAGAGGTCTTTTGCTGGAAGGTGGTGGAGGTGCTCAACTACCTTATCCACCACCCTCAATCTCTCCTTCCGACGAAGCTGCTGCAAGATTAGCCGACGCATCGGGGTCGGCGTCTTTCGGAGACTTGAGAAGCGCGATTCTAGCAAGTACTGGAAATACAATGGTTGATGGGCCGAATCAACGGAAAGAGCTTCCGACAACACCGAAAGAAAATGATGGTAAGCAGCAATGCATATGACGAAGTTTCTTTGATTTAATTGGTGGACGTGACTGTGATTCTAATTTTAAGTTCAAAATCCAGGGGGTACGTGATTAACTTCACAGAATAATCTTATCGGAAGGATGCTTCCACCTTTGAAGATAGCAAATAAATACGGGGAAAAGTAATTAGGCTATGGCGCTTTTCAGTGGCACAAACTTTGGCACCACAAAAGAGTTAAACGAGGCAAAGTGGCAGAATATTTGGTAAACAGAATAGTTAGTAGGACATGGAGGGTGAGTGATCGTGTAAGCTTCAGAATACAGAAGATAAGAGACCATGGAAAATCGATAAATAGCTCAAGTGATGAGTCATGCACAGAGCGACGGCTTCAACTTGAGTAAACATCACTTGTGCAGCTCTACTAAATAAAAATTTTATCTCTGCTATATTATGACTGTAAACTGCGGAATATCGGGTGAAATCATCTGGATTCGGGAAACGGAAAGTCACTTTACCACTAAATTCATTCACTAATTTCTTTAATTTGCATAAATCATGTTTTCCATAAGTTTAAAATAAATATTGGGAACAATGACGAGAGAACTGTTCTTATCTCCATTTTTCGTGCGTTTTATTTATTTTTATTTAGTTAGTTGTGACGCCAAAACAGGTAAAAGACATTTCGAATGTAGGCGAAAATTGTCCTCAGGCAATGTTCATTCCCTCTACTCTGCTTTAAGAGTTTCGTTTATTTCATTATCGCAAATAATCGATAAGCAATTGCTTAGTTAAATTTGGTATTATGAATTCTAAATTCGTCTTTTTTACATCAAAGGACTTCTTGCCGCACCCCAGGATGCAACTTACCTTGAATCAGAATCTGACTCGGGACCTGAACAGGTGGGTATAAACACAGTGAGACGATCGATACATGAGCCGTCAACCTCCAAGCACACTAAAGCTCCACTGCCGGAAATGTCAAGTCCTGGAGAAGCCCCCAGACCACCCTCTCTACCACGATCATCCAGCTTATCTTCAACAAATTCTTCGGTGTCTTCATCGGTTGTCTCGTATTCTCGTTCACAGTCTCTATTCTCTCACGGTTAGTGTTTAAAGTATATTTGTTTTCAACCTATAGCTGGCCAAGTCAGTTCAATTTATTAGTACCATAGAAATTCGTACGTGTGCTTAATGTGCGCCATAAAGGAAGTTAGCTAAAGGTCAGAGAGGAAATAGGGCTAAATAAACTAAATTTGTTACCTTAAAGCGAATAACACTTAGGGAACTAACTCTGTCATGATGGAAGTTATGTTAACCCTATGTTTTTTTCTTTTCTTTGAGTTGTGTTTTGGTCGTGTAGGTTTGAGCGCCAATGCTAAGCTTCCATTAACAACCTGGGCATTTATAATTAAAATTCCACTTTGCGTTATGCGTATTTGAGGTAATTGTGCTAATAATTTAGCTTCATTTAGCTTGAAAACGGCTTGAAAGATCTATACAGTATATATTTGTATATTTCATTATTAATTATCGCATGCTCTTAAAGCTCCACTTAGAGTTTAGAAGTCTTTCGTCTTAGTAAGTAGCCAATTAAAATGTACCGCGATTAAATTGATGAACTACAGTGTGTCTTCCGCGTTCGATCGATTAATCTTGTATCACATAGCGATAATATTTGGGCTATGAGCGTTCGTGATTAAAAGGTAGTTTAATTTGTAGGGAATACTGGCTGAAATGAGATTGAGTTGAAGGCTATTCCTAATTTCTGCTCTCTCTCTTCCTCGAAAACAATTGACCATTATTTTCACCATTAAATAAAGCTGACAACACTGCGAATTCGTAGCAAAAATTTGTACGTATAATCCTTCACAGCTTTCTCATTATTAGTTACCAATCTCTTCTGCATAATTTTGGAAATACACTGCTGACTTTTTAGTAATTTGTACAGATATCATCAGTGCCCTTAAAAGTAATGTCGACCATCGACAAATTGTGAAGCCATTTTATTAGAACTCTTTCATGAAATGCTATAAACCCTAATTGACGATGTTCAGTTTAATAGATTCCAAAAAGAGTTTTGATATCATTCATTTTTTTTAGATCATTATTAATAGTCCGTTTTAGCTGGAACGTTTTCAATCGTGCCTGGTAAAACTCAAAAATGGCTTCTTTCTGTTTTCAGCTCACATCAAGTTTATTTCTAAGATTAATCTGCTAATTATTGTGGCAGTATTGCATTGTAGCCATCTTTCAATTTATTCAGACAAAGGGAAGTATTTTGCGTATACTTTTCCATGGACATGTTCAGCGTTTCCCTGTTGTGTTGGATATTGCATACATATCAAATGAAGGCTATTTTAAGCAAATTTTAAAATTAATAGAAAATAATATCCTAAAATAATGTCATAATACTTAAAATTGTTAGGATTAGATTAAATTGGTCCTTCAGGTCTAATTTTTTATTTTTCTTCTGAAAATAGGAGCTGCAGTTTCAGACAAATCAAGTCTCTCTCAACTGTCATCATCCTCAGATCTGTCTTCCGATACAGACCACAGTTTTTCCTCAATGTCAACCTCTCCTGAACGCTATTCACATCACCGACATCCGCATCATCATTACCACGCCTGCCCCGAATGCGTCTCCCGCTCTCAAGGTCATCTCCAGTCTTACCTCAGTGGTGGTGGTGGTAGCCATCGTAGCCTATCCCGACATATCCAACGCCACTCAGCTTACTTCCAGGAACACAAGACGGAAGGGAAAAGAAGCAAATCTAGCCACTCATCTCGCAGCGGTGGACGACATCCAGATTCTTCTTTACTGAAGAGTCTCATCAACGATGAGATTGCACTAGAGACGATAAGTCGTCAGCAGAAACTCCTAAAGAAAGAGTTAGAGAAACAGAAAAAGCTAGCTGCCGAACTGGAAGAAGCTAAAAGGCTTACTCAAAAGCTCCTTGAAGAGAAGGTGCGGATGGAAAAGCAAATTGAAGAACCGAAAAAGCGAAGTTATGAAGAAGAAGAAGAAGCAGACGCCAAATCATCATTAAAAGAAAACCAAAGGGTGGATGAGGAGAAGAATAAGAAGAAGAAAGAAGAATCTCCGGTTCCTAGTACTTCTCATCATCGTGAGGGACATCATAGGTCATCGTCCTCCGGAAAGAGACATCATCATCATCATCATCATAGAAAAGGTCATAGACATCGAAAGTCCTCAAGTGGTTCTGATGAGGAACGAGGCTCCGATGAAAAGTCCAAGAAATCGCCTTGTGCTCGAGTTTCATCAGAAAAAGGGTTAAAATTCTTGTTTATTTAACATTTCTCTAGCCCCAAAAAGTTATTCAACAAAAAGCACAAAAGATCGTTCATGATCTTGATTATTTGTCAATATTATTCGAAAGTGGAAAAAATATTGCAAAAAATCAGTTTAAATTGATTCAAAATAGCATTAAGATGGAGCGTTTATTTAGAAACAAGCATTATATCACGAATTCAGCTAACCAAAATTGATCGGTTCGGTAACTCTAACTGCATTACTTGTCGCGCATCGTTGAGCATTGATCAAGCCGCGCCACGGTCAAAATGTACGAAAAACAGAGCAATAAGTCAAGACAAAAACATTATATTGTGTAAATTATCTGTAAGACAGAAGTTAGACTCATACTGGCCTTCGAATCAGTGTCTTTTAGTGGAGTAGTGATAGCAATTGTAGCGGTACTAGTTGTCCCCACCACCAATAATTAATTCTGCCACATTTTTTTTGTAATTTAATTGATCCCTAATTTCATATATTCTCATTTGCACTGCCTTCTGATTGTAGGTCGGAAAAAAGGGAGGAGGACTCGAAAGGTCGAGGTTCACATCAAAAGCACAGTCACTCGAAGGGGCGACATCGTCACCACCACAAAGCATCAAACTATGGTGAAAAGGACGATCAGGAAAATGCGTCTTTAAAGGAAAAGACAATGGCAAAAGCAAAGAGAGAGAAGGAAGAAACCACATCTCCAGATATGCACAAGCTCCAGGCACAACAAGCCTCGGGAGAAATTAAGCAAGGTATTTTCTTTGTTGCTTTCATTCGACTGACGTCAATTTCCATTTTGATGGGATGCCTTTTCTACTCGTTTGCTTTCAGTAGGTGGGAAAGCTCAATCTGAGTTGGATTGCAAAGTGGGGATTTTTCAGCAATTAAATGACGAGCTACCACCTCCCCCACCACAATCACCTCCTCCATCTCAATATGAAGCGAAAGTAGGTCTTACCATGAAGAACATTTTCCAGAGCGAATTAGAGAGATAAATTTTCAAGAATCTTTAATTTAGAAAGGATCTGCAATCATTCCTTGCTTAGCCAATGTTATTGGCTAATCGTTTCAGTTTTAAAGAATCACTGATGGATATTTAAGCACTTTGAGGCATTCGGAGTGCTATCAAACAATAGAAAGTAAATAACTAGTTGATTTAGTGGCTTTCTAGTTGGAAGTCTATGAGTTCCCTATTCTTCTGTCTTCACCAGCCTAAAGTTCTTCACTGAAATGCTTTGTAAATGTTCGAGTCAATCATTGGTTCATACGTCTAGCTCATGAGATATCAATTGAGGACTGAAAAAATAGCCAAGTTGATGTCTTTTCAGACTTTTGGAGGTCTATCTAATAGAGATAGTAGAGATAATAGTAAGTTAATCAATATAGAGGAAAATGGAGCAGTCTTGAAAAGTGTTAGCAAAAATGTTGACTGATTGGTTAAGTAAAGTTTGAAGTACAGATAATGGATAACTTTGGAAAAATCAATAACCTCTATAAGGGTAAAATAGCGAGTCTTGTGCTGCATAGAGTAAAGGAAATGGGCTAAGCCACTAGGGTCATTGGGATGAAATTTCAACATACGTTAGAGTAAGGCTGCTATATTTTTGTCATGTAGAGTCTTTCCATCATTTTCATTTCTTATTGTTTCCCATTGTGTTTTCATTTTTTAAGCATTGAGGACCTATCTTCATCAAAAGAATTTAAATTTAATTTTGTGATCGGTTAGATACCTGTTAATGGACTTAAGCATTCACGCATGTTCGGTAACCATACCACATGTTTCATACTCAACTTAGCCAATCCTGTGAGGGTTCTAACAAACAAACCTGCTTACTCTTTTCAGAGTCCTGAGGCTCAAAAGAAAAGCACCCCGAAAGATGTTTTATCATCACCCCAAAAAAGAGACGGAGGATCTTCTTTCCCTCCAACGTCCGATGAAGCGGGGCTGGCCAAGGATATAATTAAAGAGGCATGATTTCAATTTGAATTAAGAATTTACTATAATGTCCATCGTGAAATTAAATTAAACATAGCATGATGCAAGGTGAAACTAAGCGCATTGGAATTAGTGTAAATTTCATTTTGTAGGCATTGAAGCATTCATATTCAAAAGAAGAGGAAACTGCGTTGTCTGATTCCCCCTCATCCTCTTCCACCCCTTTCATGATGCCTATTCAAACGTCTAACTTTTCAAACGATCTTCCTATAAGTGACGTCACTAAAAGGGTGGGTTTTTTTATGTTACATTTGAAAATCTTTTTAACCTTCTTTTTATAAGGTAGGCTATATATAGTTGATTTTATATATTCTTATTTTTTGTTACTGATTTATTCTAGTCTTTTACACTTTTATCAGTATTCTAATACATCTCATTTCATATCCATTTTTCATACAGTTGGCTGCAATTTCATTTGCTTAAGCTTTCTATTCAATGGAAACAATCAGATACGTCCTAACGTGCAAATGTAATTAATTACGTTATGCTAAGTTTTAAGCAGATACTAATTTGACCTGGTTTTATTAAACGTAATTTAATCTCTAGAATGTGTTTTAGGAGATTCTTTCAAAGCATTTCTCAATGCTATGACATTTAAATTTTGAAATGTTTACTATTTCCTTTTAAGCAGCTAAAAATAAGAATGAAAAATATCTATGGAGAACCGATCAGTAAGATTAACACCACTTGAACCTATTTTTCACCTTATATAATGCCGAGTTTAGCGAATGCTAAACACACATAACCTTTGACTAAACCCCCGCAATCTCTTTGGGAAAAGGCTCAAGTGTTAAATTGCTCCCAAAATTGGCTAATCTACCTCAACAATATCGATGCTGTGAATAGAGATTATTGTGGTTTTCACTGCCCCCAACGATTAGACTTTAAAATCCAATTTTGGCTACACTAACCGTGCAGCGACTATTGACTGTTGGTTGGCTGCGCGTCTTTGCTCTCACAGCCGCACTTGCTCTCTAACGCGATCAGCTCACATGGGACATTCCAGACTGTTCGGGCGCGTTAGAGATTCCTTGTTTCAGCCCTGGTAGAGCGATGCTCATCCACACTGCTGACTTTACCACTTACAAATAAAGCTCTTAATTGAAACTTTAAGGTATATTAAAACTTTCCTAATTTCAAATTTAACATCTTTATAAATTTTTTTGGCCAATTAAAACATTATAAATATGCACTAACACTTAATTATTTCTCTAGCGCACTACTGATTTAAACCAATTACCAAGAAAATAGTTTGCCCGCTTCTTCCTCGTCGCATGTAATGAAAGTGAATCTTTCATTTGATTAAACTTTAATAGAAAACAAGTGCTAGCAGAGGTATAAGCGGGCTGCAAGCAAGCTAACATAAATTACAAACTAAGAAGACCTACGATGTATGTTAATATAAATATTATTCGTATACTTGTATGCAGGAGCATATTCGCATCAGAAAGGAAATAGTTGAGGTAATGTTTAGATGATTTTATCCACAAAGTTAGAGATGATTATTCCGTTCTCCCAGCATTAGAACATGTGTTCTTGATACTTCAGACGCTTTCTCTTCGAGGATATTTTATTTATTTCAAATGGCAGGCGTTATGATAGGTATCATTAGCCCTTTAGTTGACTTCGGGCTTCACAGAAAGGAAGATGAACATCCAACTGGTAGAATAATGATTCACAGACGTAAAAGAGACAGACAGACAGACACAAAGGTAGAAAAAAGGTGAGTACTGTGAAATTAGTCGAATATGAAATGCGGTGGGGTCTTGGTAGTTTGAAGTCAGAAGTCAACTGCCGATTAATAGACTTTTTTGCCGTATGAGTATACGTTGTCCAGGGTGCACCACGTGGAGGTAAGTCTATCGCACACCCCCTCTTCGAGGATATCATGCTTTGTATTCGATGTCAGTATTGAGACCAATATGATTAAACGTGAATTATCACTATACGACAAAATAACCATAAATTTGTTCCCAGTAGTCCTTGTTAGTCGATACGCCTGAGAAACTGTACAGAAGACGTAACTTTATCTTTGTTACCTCTAGAAAAAATCGCTGGAAGGTGGTTTCATGAATCCAATTGAACTAACCAGTACATGTTTGGAACCCGTACCAGAAGGTCGTGTAGCAGAGTCTTATATGGCCAGTCGCCCCTACCGTCAGGAACTTAGCACCTTTATAGGAA
>UZAE01001877.1:0-11189 GCA_900617975.1 Rodentolepis nana
GGCTAATGATAAATATCACAAAGCCTGCCATTTGAAATGAATATATTTATTTGAAGATGCCAGAAGAATCTTTTCCACCCATTTGCAAACCGAATAACTTACTGGCTTTGAGCATTTCATCAAACCACTGGTATTTATCGATCATCTTTGAAACCCAATATTATTTCCACACATTACTGTAAGTCGAAATTCTCGCCAGTGAAATGGGGAGGGACATTTGAACTCCTGAATCTTCACATATAACACCACGTGTCGTCATTTTTCATGTTATTTAACATTAATAAAAGTTTAATTCTTCATTTTTTTCACCGAATTAACAATTTGCGACTTTATAACCAGTACTAATTTTTTATTCTATTTCATTCACATTCCGAGATTTGTCTATATGAATTGTTAATTCTTCTGATTTGCACCCCCCAGTTCACATAAATATCTGTTCATAAATTGTGTGGAGCTCACAACAATGTCCTTTGTGAACAGAGGAATCTCAATTGCACTCAGACAGTCTCGAAGGTGCGACAGTGCAACTTCGAGGAGGGAGAATAGTCTGCCAACAGCCAACAAAAGTTCTTGCATAGTTTGGTAACCCCCATCACCACTCAAAGGAACGTAGTGACTAAGCTCCCTCTCTCTAACACATTTCTCAGCTAAACGTTTTTCTCAAAGTGGGACAAAGTTCATTGCTATTCAGAGTACCTTCAATGCCAGTTCAATTTACATTTGAAGAGATCTGGAAGGTCGTAACTCAGCAAACGATCTTTCACGTGGTTATCGACAAATGTAAGGAAAATCCAAACGGATTCCTCATTGGAATAATTTCAGGACCCCCAACATTTTGAGCTGTAGGTCTCAAATGAATGGAAACTAATCTGTGTAAATTTAGGCTGTCAATTAAAAAATTTATGATTCCTTAATTTTCATTCAAGTGTACCAGTAAGAACAAATTACCTCTATAAAGAGTAAAAATGATATATCAGTATCGAGGGTCATAGAATACTTGGTTCACTTGAGATTGCTAAGATTCTCTGTTTCTGTTGAGTACTTGAAAGTGCAAAACTCCAGAGTGTTGTCACAATTGTAATCTGTGTGGTGTGTGCCAAATCGATCACTGTGTCCGTACAACAAACAGTAGCCGAATCTACATCTGAGAAAAGAAATTCCCAATAGCAAAAATGTTCTCGAAAACAGCCAAGTCACCTCAACAATTTCGAGGGTAATGCAACATGGTGCATGTTACAGTGTATTACCGTCGACTTAGACAAATCTTAATCACTACAATACAAAACATGTGACGTCTTGATGGCCAAGGCACCGTGAAGGCTGATTTCCACTCCAGAGTCTCTTAATTTCACAACCCCCTTTCGTCTCCCCACCAAACCATATACTGAGAGCTACACGCACATCATCATTCCCCTCCTTTGAAACGACTTTTCGATTTAAGAGGTCGCATACAGCGTTTTAAACAGATGATAAATGGATCAGTGGTGAAATTTCTTATATCTTCCTGACAATCAATAGGCTTGATTATGAGGATTTTGTATCTCCTCAACGACCCTCTTTTCTTGCTGTGGATCGGCGAGTATTCGGCTAATAGTGGAGTTTTACAAGCTTCAGTTACTACCAACTACTCTCATCAAACCGCTCTTGCGTTTAAAACCTAACTTTAAATGCATGTCTACTGTAATTCATTAAGTAAGATAGTCAACACTTCCCGACTCCAGAGGTAGACGATTTTAGGTTGAAACGTGATTCCATCCAAGTCAACCTCAATTTACCACATCCAATGGTAGTTCAATGAGTTTGCAAAATAGTAGAAGTTTGAAACTAGGAATTGGCATCAGTAGAAGCAGATGTCTTGGACACGAGTGATCAAGTATATTGGAGTGATAAGGTCGACTAAGCGATTAAAGAATGTTCAACTCAATTTATCCCTGATTTAGCAAATTGGCTTTCTACCACCTAGTTAATGAGTAGAATTAATCGATATGTGTACTATGCCTAACTCCATCTCTAATTAGGCAATTCATCATTTTAAATTATCATGTTGGTTTCCCTAGGTTTAAAGAAATTACCATTTAAGGAGAAAATGGTAAATTGGTTTTTCTTTAAAGTACAAGAAAACTTATTTTAGGAAACCTTACTACCAGTTATCACTTTGTAATCGCTGCCAAATGTTTTTCAAATCAACGAAATTGATTGCTTTGCTTGTCAAGAACCACATTTGACATCCTTGGCCATTACTCGAAAGACAAGTCGAGATTTCACATATCCAAATAGGAACTAACGTTGCTAACCTGAAAATCCGTAATTTATTTTTTGTAGATAATTAACTACTGAATTAAATGTTGAATGTGTTGATTTCGCCTTAGATAAGGTAGTGATTTAATCATCACGAAGTAATCACTATGAGGTTATATAATCTAAGGGGAAGTAAAATCGATGTCGATAATTAAGACAACGACTAGGCAGAAATAGGAGATGCTGCCATAGAGATTTCTGAGTTGGTCACGACTTCACTAGTGTAACAATCCTCTACACATGTTAGACACACAACATCTGCAGTTGCAATAACAACGAAAGCACAGATATAAAAGGCATTTACTTTATTTCTGTTATTATAATTGTCTTGCGTGGAAACAAGCACATTAGAATGTGCGTTGAACATTTTTACTTACTTCAGAGTAGTAAACTAATTCCTTTTTCTCTAGTTTGACATAAAATTCAATATGAAGGTCATTGTTCTCGCAATGACGTGTCTGCCTTTCACATCTAACGCAATATTACTTAATATTCAATTGGAAGATGTTTGATTAAGCCACTTATGTATTGCCTCGTTAAGTGAAAATATTATATGCCAATATATTATAGTGTGAGCTTTCATTAAGTAAATCGAATTCGTGTTAAAGGTAAGCGATTCTTGAACAGGATTTCAGTGCAAAAATACTGATTCTTGAACTTGGTTTAAAGGAAAGTGGTGAATTATTAGGTTGGCAACTAAGTCATTGCCAATTTCAAGTAAGAAGGCAAATTCGGAATTTTTGTTTAAAAATATAACTTTATTCGATTAGATATTGGCCGTTCTTGTCGATGACCACCTTTTTCCATCGTTCTGGCAGAGTAAAAATTCCCCGTTCGTAAAATGCCTGGTCTTTGCTATTAAAAAACTGAATTAGGTGTGATCCGACATCATCCGCGTTGTTACAAATTTTACCGTTTAAAGAGTTTTGCATGGAACGAAACAAATGGTAATCCGAAGGCGCAAGGTCAGGGCTGCTATATGGTGGGTGTGACTAAACATCCCAACCCAGTTCCAATAATTTTTGCTGCCGAGTAACCAAAGATGTGTGGGGCCTTGCGTTATCATGATGGAAAACAACACCCTCCCGCCGATTTGATAATGCCGGCCGCTTATCTTCAATTGCATCCTTCAGTTTTTCGAGTTCTTCAACATACACATTTGAATTTATCGTTTGGTTCTGCGGCATGAGTTCAAAATACAAAATTCCTTTGTGATCCCACCAGACTGACAGCATAATCTTTTTTTGGTGAATCTCTGCTGCTTTTGATACTGTTTGGGCTGGTTGATCTTGCTTCACCCATGATCTCTTGCGAGTAACATTGTTATAATCTATCCACTTTTCGTCGCCAGTAACTAGGTTCTTCAGAAATGGATCATTCTCATTGCGTTTCAGTAGCGGCGAATCACAGATGCTAATCCGTTGCGTCAAATGAATTTCCTTTAACTGCTGGTGAGGGATCCATAAATCAAGTTTCTTGACATAACCAAGGGATTTCAATTTTTTTTCAATGCATGTATGCGACACATTGAGCTTCTCTGCAATATCTCGTGTTGTGCTGTGACGATTTGAATCGATAATGGCCTTGATATGGGTTTCATCCACTTCGACTGAGCGGCCAGATCGTTGTGAATTTTTCAGTGAAAAATCACCGAAACGAAATCTTTCAAACCAATTTCAACACTGCCTTTCTTTTAAGGCGGCTTCATCTCCATATACGGCACATAACTTCTTTTGTGCTTGCGATGCGTTCTTGCCTTTTCGGAAGTAATACAATAAAATGTGTCGGAAGTGCACGTCCTGTTCTTTCATTTTTAAATTGGGATAAAAACAAAACTAAAGAACTAATAAAAAATATTGATTTACTAACTAACCTAGAAGCCCATACAGTAAGAAAAAATATAGGTTAGATACTCTAGCCACGTTAACAAAACAAAAGAAAGTATAGAGTGAATCTGTCTAACAAAACAAAAGAAAGTATAGAGTGAATCTGTCAACAACCTTAGTTGCCAACCCAATGGAAATAATGATTGTTGTAAACATTGTAAAAGTCTGCTTTTGTATAGCTCGTGTAATGGCATTTTCAATGAAATGAGTGCAACCAGACCTTAGACTGAAAGGGGTTTTCATTAATATTTTTAGCAAGCATTTCTACTGCTTTGTATGCCAAGATTCGGTTCTGCAATCATCATTCCACTTGGCGTGTTTCATCAGGTACTAACACGCAATTTTTAAATTCACATCAACCTTGGGATGCGCACTATTAAACTGGCCTATCAAATTGGAGAGAGAGGTATGAGTGACGCACTCACGTAGTGCAAACGCAGTATGGCTTATCTTGAGCTCCTTTGTTAACGCTCAACTCGTTGAGTAGAGATGAGGAGTGAAAGCATTAACTTTACTTCGTATGCCTTTAAGTTGCATTCGATTCACACAGAATGCCTCAACTGACTTCGACAAAATGGTTATCTGATTGATTAACACATTGTCATAATTGCCATGAACAACCTCAATGTTTGCCTTTCTAAATCTCTAGTCAAAAGACGATTATCAGGGTATCAGCTCATCGATCGACAATTTGAGTCAGACTTTCTTTCTATTTTAATAAAGATTAAGGGCGCTGAGGTGGAATTTAAGTTTCCCTACAAAATGGACGGCTGCACGATTTACTTGAGATGGTAAATTGTCATTTCATTACTCACTTTTGTGCCAACACCACACAAGTCTTACTCTCATCTTTTTTTTCATCCTAGAATATATTTATGTGATTGGATGTAGGAGGGAGGAAGGGATCACTTGTTTTAATGCTATAAAGGTTAATCCCTGCAATGGTGTGGTGAAGGAGACGAAATGGATAACCTAGTGTAGAGTGTTTCCTTCTCCACTTATTGACGTTCATGAAATAGTAGTTTTCGGTGGTCACGACGAAACAGAAGTCCTTAACACCTGTGAGAAGAATTCTCAATGGTAAAAAAGGGTATGTGATGTGTTGTTACATGAGGATAAATTGTGATGAATGCCATTGATGAATTGACAGAGTTATTATAATTACTCTGTCATTTGGTCACGTCAAGGGATTCTGACCATCCAACCTTATGTTCCCTCTAAGTAGGAAGGCGAGCAGACTCATCTATAGCTACTTGTCGGTGCTTGCATGAGGCAAACATGTTTGGCCCTCAAATCCTACAACTCTATTGCATTTATAAATTTGAAGTGAAATTGAATTGAGACCATCATCTCAGTTCATGAGAAACAAACATACAAAAATCCCTATTCATTCACCAACTTAAGAATACTTCCGTTGTGACAACATTAATGCCTTATCATTGTTATCAAGATTTACTTTCAATTTCTATCACATTTGATTAGGGTGTTCAGAGGTCAGTGAAGCCAATTTAACTAATGAAGGTGGCTTTTACATGTTAATATGTCCACAGGTAGATACTGAAGTGGAGCAATACGCGTGCTCGAAAACGGAGAATTATTTATTGATGAAGGCCCAGACACATTTGAGTGAAATCCTTGAAGACGATTGAATTGTGTTTACGTTGAAGGTTCTACGAGTATATGCACACAGACTATAGATGTTCATTCCTTGAGGGGTAGTAGACAAGGTTCAGTTTCAACGTTGACAATGAATGACCGTGGGAAGTGGTTTTTCAGTAAATCTCCATGTTGTCCCCACATGCCAAAACCGTCTGCCTCAAATGAAGAAACGTGAGTTCAATTGTGCCCTCATTTTATTCTTAACTTCGAATGAATGACATCTGAAGTGTATACCTCTTGGGGATGAGAATGCCATAGGATGATGCTTGAATTCAGCGTATGCAACTGACCAATGGGCTTCATTTAAACCTTCAAATTGTTCAAATGAAAAATTGATCTCTCTTATTTAATCCGGGAACTTATTTTGAACACATTAAATTGCGGTTCTTCCAAATGTTTCACAATCTGTGTTTATTTTGATTTTACACAAGAAAGAAATACTCTCAATTTCACTCTAAAATTTGACCAATGAAATTGCAATTATTCGTATCCGAATGCAAAAAAGTAGCCAACTCTTAGGGGTTTGCGATAGACTTATCTCCACGTGGTGCACCCTAGGCAATGTATACTCATACCTCAAAAAAGTCTATCAACTGGCATTTGACTTCAAACTACCATGACCCCACTGTGTCATATTTGACTTCTTCCACATTACACACCTCACCTTTTTTCTGCCTGTGTCTGTCAATTTTACATCTTTGTAACTCTCTTCTATTCCACCTCCCCCTCTCAACTTTTTTCACTCTGAAGTTCCTTCCCCTCTGTGGAGCCTGAATTCAACTAAAGGGCTAATGATAACAATCAAAACATCCGTCAATTGATATTAATTAATTAATTACTCTTAGTTAACTCTTTAGAAGATAGTAAACTTTGACAGAAAGTAGTGTCAAGGTGTTTCATTTGTACGAATTTTTACTAAATTGAAGCAAGTCAGAATGATTACAGTTAGAGACTTTGATTTCAAGTGCAAAAGACATTCTCTCGACGGCTTCTAAAAGTCCCCTTAAATACACAATGCTTCATATACAACACAATTTGTTCATTTGAGATAAACTAGCATTCAATTCTTTTCTTTATATTTTACCGGATAACAAAATTAATTTCACGATATTTATAACTTTATAAGAAATGCTTAATTTTGCAAATAAAATCTCAAATTTCTACTCCACTTTTAACCTTGAGAAGCGGCTATTTCATTTGATATTACAATTTTTAACAAATAGCGAATTTATTATATTAACTTCTGATGTGCTTGCTGGTAGCGTATGGGGCTGTGCACGCTCAACTCTCAACACCACTTACAAGATGTTTATTCAGCCAATAATGTTGTATTGCTTTGAGCCACTCATTACAGCCACAGAAGTGACTCTCAAACCACTCGAGAAGGCACACAACCAAGCATTACGACTAATTACTGGAGGGATAAAATCAACACCCATTGATGCAATGCTCATAGTTACAGGAAGCACTACAATTTGCTCCCTTATCAAAGAAAAGGCCTTGATCCTGTATGAGACGCTACTGCGCATTCCCATGGACAAGTTCTTCAGCACCTATGAGAATAGACCAAGACATCTGAAAACGCAATCTGGTCTAATACAGAAAGCCAGGGAACTGAAGAAAGAATTACAAATCGATGACAAACCAAAAAGCATCCCTCTTCCCATGAACCCATTAGCAGACATTGATGTAGTGTGTTGCACCCAACTGCTCGACTTCTTCAGAAAATCAAACACTCCTCCAGAGCAAATGCGCTTACTGGCCCTTGAGACAATCAATGTCAACTATCCTGCAGATCAATGGCTCCAAGTCTTCACTGATGGGTCATACATAGAAAGCCAAGCAAACGTTGGTGCAGGTGTCTATTCTGAACTCTTCTCTTTCTACGCAGCCGCGGGACATAATAGATCCGTTTTAGAAGTAGAAATAGAGGCCATTAGGATAGCACTAAGCCAATTATGTTGCCTGGATACGAAATTCACCAAAGCGGTGATACTTTCGGACTCACAGTCAGCAATAGTCTCTATTGGAAACAGAGAGCCACCCAAAACAGCTGAGATAAAGGAATGTAGAAAACTCTATGAGCTGCTGAGAGAGAAAAACAAAACAGTGGTCCTACAGTGGATTCCTGGTCACTGTGGCATTAAAGGCAATGAGCTTGCTGACACACTTGCTAAGAAGGGGACAACGATTTTGCAATGCATGGACCGCCCGATGTCTTTCCACACAATGAAGGCCTTAATCAGAAGAGAATTCCAGACCTCAAGGTTCAACGAACTCAAAGCTCGAACAAAGGAGAAACAGTGGACATTGGCACTCTCCCACATAGCCGACTGGCCAAGAATCGAAGCCGTTGCTGAGTTTAGACTACGTACCGGACACGATTGCTTGGCAAAACACCTTCACAGATTGGGAGTATACACTCAACCCACATGCCCTCTATGTAACCTACATGAGGAAATGGAGAAGACCCACCTGATTCGGTGCCCAGCCCTAAAGACAAGGACGGAAAGCCAAAAATACTGGGAAGCAAGAAGACAGCTAATGAATTGCTATTAATTAACTGCTATATATGTACCCCCCCCACTCATGGGGGAAGCTGAAGTCAAAGTTTAAGGGCTAATGATAATTATCATAAAGCCTGCCATTTGAAATAAATAAATAAATAAATACTTCTGATGTGTACTCAGGCAGATTGGCTGGTGTTAGGAACGTGTTCAAACTTGGAGAGGAAGATTTAGAGATAACTGAGCATCGGTTGGAGCTTATTATTTTAGTGGACAAAATTTTTAATTTTGTTTTCAACTAAAATGTTATTTTCCAATTGCACTCCCAAACTGGTGATGTTGCTTTATTGGTATGTCTTAACAGGACCCAACATTTGGACATTTGCAAGAGAGTCGCATGCCGAAGTTTATTCTTGAACGTGGGTTATGAGAATTTTCTAGAAACAATCGTTGGGAAATGTACATTTCTGTTTAGAAATAAAAATTGAAATCGTTAAACACCAAAATGTTGATAGAGTTGTAACGATCACTGTGTTTGTGCGAAAGTTTGTTATAGATGCAAAATAAATTTGTCTCCATTAAAACCTTGACACACCCTGTCTCTCACACAAATTCCCTCAATATGAAAGTGCTCTTGAAAACGGATATGTTGCAGATATAGTAAGCAATTAGGTGCACGTGTGGTAGGCTAGGTTAGAGTGCAGTAGTCTACTAAGAAAAGAAGAAATATGAGATATTGTAGAAGGGGAGCACAAACAACCCACATCATGCAACTTAATCGATTTCATCACTTCTCAAACAACCAATACATTTTACATTCTCCTCTTGTGATACATCAGAGTGAAATTTTGATTCTCCTCATTTAGAGTTTAGTGGCGAATGAATGTGCATGCACAATTTTCCCAATGATTGACCTAACAAAACGAAGTTTGTTTGGCCAATACTGACACTCCAACTGGGTGATGAATTAGTAAATAATTATTGACTACCTCTTTCACCATTCGTCATTCTTCCTGCAAGTATCTTCTATTTGCACGAACCAGTTTGAGAAACCAGAGTCAATGGATATGGAATGCTAAAGAGGGCTTCATTCCAAATATTTTTAATTAACAAACCTAGCGAACAATTCGATAGTCGGTCGTACGAATATTCCCTTTAATCTCGAAACTAATTTCGTGTAAGTTAATGCAAGTCTAGTGGGAGTCTCGATGAGAACGTTGAATGAACCAAGTGGAATTTTTATAAACCCCAATTATGCAAGCCATGAACAATCGCATTTTCTAACTCAGAAGTTTAGATTGGGGATCTCAAAGCCTGACTAATGCTCGAGAATGGCATATCAAGGTAATAGAGCAATGACATTAGTGGATAACAAGGCTGTGTTAGTGATTGGGCTAAACATAACCCTGACTCCTCCAGCTACATCTACTGATGTGATGTTCTCTGGGATTGATGAGAGCATAACAAGTTTAGACAACACTTGATAACAATAATCTCTACACCAACCTCGCCAATTTCATTGACAGTATCGTGATGACAATCAATACCTGTGTTTCTAATTCTTCATTGCCACTCATTCCATTACTCACATTCCATTGCAAACTGTCTCTTTCCCTGCGTTTTGGCAAACCCAATCCAAAGTTGGCTGAACACCTTTCCACAGTCACATTCGCCTACACTTTCCTTTCACTTGAAAACAATTAAGACTAGAGCTTGGTAGTGAATGGTATCAGTAAGTCGCCTCCTCCACACTACACTGACTGCATGGGCTCACCATCTCATCACTTCCATCTCAATATTTCGCAACATACATCTTGTCTTATTAAGACTAATTCTTTCGAAAGAAAAGACTTTGAACTAATTTTAAAGTACTACGAAAGTGCCTATCTCTGTCAACAATCATCACAGCTCATTGGTCACCCCACGAGTCACTTTGAGGATTATTTCAACCCCTTTGGTCTCATTAGTCCTCATTAATGCAGAAGACTTATTAACCATTCAGCTTCAATTCGTATTTCATTCCTCTCAAGTCGGTTTGCCACCAGCCCACTTCAACTTGACCATCGTTCGCCTTCCATTAAGTCATTCAACCTCAGCATCTACAAATCAGAGTCAAACTGATTTACACCAGACCAAGACTGTATTCTGTCAATAGACATATCCAATCCTCTAGTCTTCACCACAAGTACTTCTGATAGACGTCTTAACAGTGTGAGAATGAAGTTCACGTTCGGAACCTGGGAATGGAATCACTAAGGCAACAAGTCCTCATTTCACTAGTCAATAGCACTTTGAATTTATCTCAAATGAGCTCATTTGACACGAAATTGTAAATTTCACTCAATCAGGAAATGGAAAGAATGGTACTAATTCACCGATCTACCCACGAAAAGTACTGAAAGTTACTCAATTTTGATGGAAGGATAATTACCTTCCCACTCTAAGTATTGAATTCTAGAAATAAAAGACCATTTTTAGAAGAGAATCAAAACTTCAGGCACATCTTAAATCACTCTTTTTTACCTGAGACTGTTGCAGTTAGGGCCAATAGTAAATTTAATGCATTCAACTACTAATGAAATACTCAAATTATGGTTCTTTAATCGAATTCTGTTAATGATTTAGTAGTATTTATAATCAAACAGTTTTGAAAGGGTGTTTTTGTGAGAGGGGATGTTGGAGGGGATTTAGAAATTTGGAGAATGAAATGTTTGTATATGCCACATTTAAAAATTAACAAGATGATGTTGGTAAATCTACTTTAAATTTATTCAATTACATGCATTTCTATATACGAAAGTGGGGTGTGCGATAAACTTACCTCCACGTGGTGCACCCT
>UZAE01001878.1:0-11182 GCA_900617975.1 Rodentolepis nana
TGGATTTCATACTCTATCACACAAAAAACCGGCCAAATAGATTATTTTGCATTAATGCACACATCTTAAATTACCCAACGTGATATATAGGTATTAAAATTGTATTTTCATGTTCTTTTAAAATATGAAGATGCAAAAGAAAAGGACATGAATGAGGTGAAAGTAAATTGAAAATGGCTGAGAGTCACGGGATTTTTCGGAAAATTCGCGATTTCCAACCCAAGAGGCAGGATTTATAAGCGCGTATAATGTCGACATTAAACAAATTTTCCTTCTTACCTCTACGTGGTGCACCCTGGACTTCTGACTTCGACCCCTCTCACAGTACTCACCTCACCTTTTCCCTACCTTTGTATTTTAAACACTTCTGTCCCCCCTCCCCTCTCGACATTTTTTCACTTTGATATTCCTCCTCCTCTCTATGAAGCCTGAAGTCAATTTAAGGGCTAATGATAACCTTCAAGACGCCTGCCATTTGATACACATTCCTTCTTGTATATTCAAAAAAAAATTAAAATTACATCCAATGAATACAACAATAAAATTGCATAATAAAAAGAGGTCAGTAAGTTGCTATTAGGGGCTCATCGAGTTAGATTGCACTTGCACATTTCTGTCTTCAAATTTTCAAACTCAGCCGTAAAACTCTTGCCATGAGTAAGATTTTCCTATAATGAGGAAGAAATATATGATTTTCTATCAAACTATTTAATTTCAATTTTGACTGACTTCTACTAATAATTTTATGTTTATAATGATTCTAGCTTAGTAAATTTCAAACCTCCTGCTCCTTGCAGTGAAAATCTGCAGCTTGATCCTCGCTATTCATATACGCTGCCCTTAAAGGAGAATTTCGGCTGATGATCTGTTGAAGTAGTTTGATATTCGATAATGATCTTGAAAGCGGAGTTTCAGGGACATATTCCAAGGAATTTATTATGAAGCGTTGATAATTAAGTTTGCCTGGAACAGAGAGACATTTTCTTAATGATGTGTGATTGTGGTCTTCCATTTCTGGTAATACAGTTTGAACTAAATCTCTGCCTCCTATAGCACACAAATTTAAATTATAACCATAAAAAGGCAACTAGTTTAATAGAATCAGCATACCAAGGAGACAAACAGCGGTTGTTTTATCACAACCGAAACACAGTGTTACGTCGGAGAGTTGTGAATTCAGACTCGACGATAATTTTGTAGAGTTTTTGGTAAAAAAGGGAATTTTCATCATTACGACACGTCTTACAGGTGGACCACCAATTTTAAAACTGAAATGAGTACCAATCGGAATAAACGAATAGTAATAACAATCAATGTACTGCTTACTATGACCTGAATGAATGAAGTTATTGCATTAGTTTATTATAATGGGGCTGACCCTATGACCTCAATTAGAGGTTGTCGTTAGTAAAGTTGGCTTTTGAAGCGGATTGCTACCCTAGTAAAGCCTTGACAGACTCAGAAATCTTTAATGCAATATCTATCTAAACTAGCTAAGCTACAGCTAGGCTAGTAAGGAAAGAGACGTATTATTGAGAACACGCTTATTGGAATCATGAAATCGGCAAATACGAATAGTTATCAAATAATTCTAACATAATTATATTGAACATTAATGGCTAAATATCTCTGAGCAGACCACTACGTGTACCACCACACACTCCAAATCCTGGCGTGTCCCACACTTTACACTAACAGTTATTGTGTTTGGAATATGGGTAACTGATGACAAGTATTTTGAAGTCCTAGGCTCTAGTGGAATCTAACCATTTGCAATAGCAAACTATAAATGAATGAAGGCGGCCACTAAACAAAATTAACAGATCGATGAATGCGTGGTTTCGACTTCCAAATAGTGATGGCCAGGTTTCAGCAACTCCTCCTTCATCTTTATAAACATTAATAATTTATAACAATACAAAGGGTATATCTACCAATACTATGTGCTTATACAGCTCACGATGTAACCTTCGTCTACAAACGCAAGAATTAGAACTGATTTGAGAAGTAAATGATTAGAAAGATGCAAAACAACTTCTCAGTCAGTAATTCTTAAAGACATGGTCCTAAACTAACATAACACACATATGAGTGTCTGGAGAATGAGATAGCAACGAAGCCAAAATCTTTTCAGGAGTGGAGTAAGAAGTCATACATTGCGTATAAATTACAATATGAGCTACTACTTAATAACTATTCAGTAGAGAGTTAATACCAACCCCTTCCTTTAGTTCAGAGTTAATGCCAAGGGAACAGACCATCTTTGTTAACATTGATAACGAACGAATAAAAAGGGAAAGCTAATATAAAGTCAAACATTTTAAGAACAAAGCTACCCCTTTCCAAACCCAACAGAAATTCTTGCAAAGTTGTAAAAACCAACATTGACCATATAAAAATATTTTAAAATCAATTAACTAGCTTACTTGTAAAGAGTAAAATGGGGAGCATTACAAGCAACTTTTAAGGATTTGAAGTCTAAACGCACACTGTAATTAATTAAACATTCTCAAAGCCACTTTTGTAAGCACTGTGTGCTATGCGCGCGTCAGATCAATCCGATAAATCATTCGTCCCGTTGACGCATGCTCGTTTTCAATGGGCCGACACCTCTATTTCTGACACAGAGATTGCCCATTTCTTTACACCAAGTTGATAGGTATCTAACCCCTTTCAAAATTTTCTCCCAGACTCAGTGTGGTCTCTATTTCAATTCCTCATTGGTCAACGCAAGGATACACATTATTGGCGGTCAAACCCCATGATTAGGCCATTGCAATGTTTGAAACAATTATTTTTCCAATACACCCTCTTACTTCACTCATTCCATTAGCATAAGTGAATTGATATTTACTTAATGCATTTCTGGCATTACTCAATCTTCCGGGCTTCTCTTCCAAGGGGTTGATACGGTGTTAATTCTAATACTTACTATTAGTAGAGTTGTTGGCGGGTATTGTTTAAAATACGGCAAGCGAAATCGCGTGCAATCCAACCAATGATACCCCCAAAAGGAACAACATAGCAGCATTTTATTGGTTTATAACAAATATTGCCTACTTTGACAAAAGATAACCCTTACACATTACAAGTTGCGTGCAATGGAGGACCCGTACTGTCCAGTTAACACTAGGCCACCTGTGATTGAGAAATTAGTAGTTCGCTTCCAAGCTCCCGGTAAAGAAAAAAACAACGCTATTTGATATACAAAATCAGAAGACATATTTAATATGACCTTATTTAACAAGCGCATTTGTTGCTCCGGGAGTTAAAGCTACTGCGACTTCTTTTTGCGACCACTTGATTTGCTTATTTCGGTGGGAGATGAGGGGAGAAAAGTTGATGATTTTATGGACGAGAAGGCCAGGCCAAGGAGAATAGTAGCATGACAAATATGAAGGGTCAGACTGCTAGCCTCTGTCGATGGATAGACGTTCCAGGACATCTCAATGAGCCCAAAGATGAGGAACCTGTGTAGAATAAGGAGATAGAAAAAATTGAAAACTGAACACAGAAAATTTTGCAATGTCGGGCGAAACCCCTTAAATAAGCGGTGATCAATGCTAAAGTAAAACACTCGTCAGTGTGTTCAGGGAGAAATACAAAGAAAATCCGTCCGTATGTTGTGACTTTATTAAGTTAAGTGGTTAAATGGGAAAGGGGGAAAATAATCCTATGAGAAAGATGAATACCAAACTATTGAAGTACGTAACTCATCTGTTTTGTCGCGTTGTCATGCTTTAAAATTTAGCAAAACCTACGAAAACACATTGTTAAAGTGGTGAGACACAATATACGAAAGAGTGAAAATAGCAGAAATAAGGAATATTAACACTCATGCTGAATAAGAAAATGCTTTCTTTGTTACGCATTGATTTGGCGGTGGTCTAAAATGGGTGATCAAGTGAGAAGACTCTATCAGATATACTCTTTTTAAGAACTCACTCCAAATTTAAATCATTGACGAAAATGAAAAGGGAATAAACGACACGAGGGTTAGATAAGGTAACAAGAGAATCGTCAACCGATTATCAACACGCATACGACTTCGGTTTCAATTCAAGCAAGTAAATACAAACGTAATTGCGATGATCACGGAGTTGCATAGACGAAATCCAAACAAATATGGTTGCGATTCTAACTCCTCAAATAAAAATAGGCGCCCCAATAAGAAATAAGAACAATAGTGCTATTTGGTTTTAAATTATTCAAAAGAAACAAAGTAGCATAATAATTACCACAATTTGCCTTTACCGTGTTTCAATCCCTTAAAAGAGTAACAACTGATGTCCTGGAACTAAGATATTCATTCGAGTGGCCTTCGATTTCGGCCGCATTTTCGAATCGTTTTAGTTTTTCCTTAACGAATGCTCCAAACCAGAAAAGATGATAATAGAGAAATTCGAGGTCTGGCAAATGTGGTGAGCGATAGAATACACCAATTCTATTCCTTAAGCCTTTTGAAGTCGTTCTAGCTTGAATGGGCCAGCATTGTAGTATTGAAGAAATAACCTAATTAAGTTAAATAGACTTGAGCGTTTATTTTCATTTTCAGGTCAAATCGTCTCCATTGTTGACAAAATCATTTGTCCGTAACTGGTTTGCTCACTTGTTGCAATTCTCCAAGATTCATTCCACCCGAAGACTATCAAATATGAAGTAGTCTCACAAGGTTTAATCTTATCCTGACTTAAGTGATTGAATAGTTGTTTGATTTGGAGACATTCGTTCATTCCACTTCTCGACCTCGGTAACAACTTGGAATAAAATTAACAAATCATCTGTTTCGACAACAAAGAAGAGCTCACGTTTCTCCACACAACTTGACTATATGGGGAGTGGGTGTGGCGACGTCCAAATCTCCATTTAATTCAATTAACCAGTGCTTTCAAGTAGAGTTACATAGTTGACCAAGGACCTGATTCAACCGAGGATTTTAATACATCAACATTAAGGCTCACAGATTGCCCCTCATTCAAACACATCATGAATTTCCTGTTGCCTGATTTACATCCTTTAAAACTGAATAGACATCGCGAACTGCAAGCACTTGGGTATAAATTACAGTAGTGACTTCAGCGGCCCTGCACGTGTTCATGCAATTACGAAAGAAAGACAGCATGCAATGCCTGAAACGTTGTTAACCTCCTTTGGGGTTGAATACTTTTGCCCTTAACAGTAAATTGAACTTTGCTGTTTGTAAGTAGTAGTTATGAACAATTTGTCCACTGACAGAACAAGTTAGAGTTGCTCCTTTCTCAAAAAGAACTCGAATAATATTATTGACAAGGTATCAACTTTGCAATCAATTAACGCCTACGACTGGTCAAGCAAAAGTTACTTACCGAATTGGATTCGTTAGGGGAGTTGCAGACCACAAGAGAAAGGGAATAGTGTGGTAGTACCAAACATAGAACTGATAATGCAACGACCGACTGCATGCGAGTCCAATGAAATTGGACACAAACATGGGGTAAAGAACATCTACAAAACAAAACCGAAAAGAAAACAAATATGTGTAAATTCGCCAAAGTGTAGACAAAAATTTGGAAAATAAAATAACTTTACAAAAGCAATATTTAAACATTTTTTCATTCTGCTATTATCGAAATGACAACTGACTCTTATGTGCAATTAAATCGATTACACAGTTCGTTTTAAATGGGAAAAAATGTCGCTGCGATAAGAACGAGTTTATCTTCTTCTGACATGCAAATTATAAAAAAATTAATATTATTCAATCACCCTCGGGATTGACTCGTTGCTTTGCCGGAGGTGCCAAAGGCTGGAGAAATGCCCTAAGACCACCTTGAGACCTAGAACCGACAAATTTGAATAGAAATTTCGCAAAAGAAATCGGTAATCAACAAGCACGTGTTAAATATTACCAAATATACTTCAATAGGAAAAACGTCAGCAAAGTGACATGCAGAGCAAGAAGGGCTAACTGAAAGCGACGATCAAGAAAGAGGGACTCCGGAACGAGCCTCCAATTTACTGTCCATTTATACATAAATTGCCGACTAAATTCAAAAGCACGGCCAAAGTAGGCCTCTGAATTGCGGAATAGGAAAATGGCACCCAATAAGACTTGGACTGAAGCGCACTCAGCCAAGTGGCCGATGGTTTCATAAACACCGCGGTTTTTGAGCAGAACAAAGAGAAATCCAGGAGCAAAAAGCAAAATATTCATTTTAACACCAACAGCTAGGCTAAAAAACCAATTTTATAAAACACCAAATTACCTGAAAAGGATAGAGGCTAAACTGAAATAATTATACAAACACAAGTTAATAGAGGAGTAGAGAAAGAACATTGACCAAGTGTCATTGAAAAGACGAAGTAAGTAAATAGAATGAACTCGATAAGAAGCGAACGACATGAGAAGAATGGGAAATAAGGGAACCTGTAGGCGAAAATTCGTAACATACTCGATACATACCTTTTTAAGTTTATGATAAATATTGAATACAAGCCCCAAGGTTATCAGATATAAAGATGCGAATATGCACTGAGCAACAAATACATTTTTACCCTTATTTGTCAGTAAATACAAAAGTGAGTAGATATAAAGATGTCCGGCAGGATATCTAGAATTAATCAATTTGTTAATTATACTGTAATCTACTCACACACAAGGCCCAGTTTGACCAATAAGCTGATCGTAATCTCGGGTTCCATTAAGAAATATTTCAACCTGTTGCATATAAGCAACCCAGTCAATTTCAGTATCTACAAATAATCTAACTTAACTACAACGTACACGCAATTTTGAATAAAACGAGAACACTAATTACTGCATCCATAACCCATGCAAATGGTAATAAAGAACTGAAAATTGGTGGCGAGAGAAGGCGATTCATCCCCCTCGTTAAATAATTATCCTTATTTGTCATAGCTTCACAAAAACAGGTGATGATAGGCTAACTTTGCACCTTTTCCACAAACATGCCAAATACTACACAGCCAATGAACGTGAGAAAACGTGATCCCAGCACATCATTGACTTAATATAAAGCAGGTTTATAATGAAAAATTTCATTTGGATAAGCCAAAAATATTATACGATAATAGGTAATATTTGCCATAATTTAAATAAGTATTAAATAAATAAAAATACCACCTAATGAGTTACAAACTCGGTAAAATTAATACATTATAAACATATTAATTTACTTCTTTATTCTTCATTTTAATTTCAGATATTTAATGCAAGGCGACCTATTCACAAGACTTCAATTTCAAATTCTCCACAAAACTCCTACGTATAATTTTGCGCAAATGTCTCTAGATTGGGAAAATTGATGAATTTTGTTAAATTGCTTCTGATTTGATACTGGAATATTTTGGTTATTTTTGATTTAGAATTTTCATTATAACATTTCCAACGAATTAAATTAACTACAACTTCGGCATTTCAAAATCGTTGTTCATTTTACATACAATGTCTCTAAAGAAGTAAAATTAGACCAAATCGCATTAATATTTGACTACTTTTCAAAATTTGATAGTTTTTTTCAACCTTGTAAAATGCAATCTGTATTATGAAAAAAACGCTACATTTCGTGGGTTAAGTTGCATCGTTATTGCAAGTGGGAGGGAAACCTAATGAGTTAATAAAGAGCATGGAGAGATGGAAGAGTAATACTGAAACTTGTAAACTTAAATTGAGCCAAAAGAACTAAATTCAGATTTCCGATGAAAGACAGAGAGAAGAGTCGACACGAGGAATGAGCTACGGGAAAGATAAAGCGAAGAAATTGCTAATGTTTTGATAATCTGTCTGGAAGAGAGTAAAAAGGTCGACATTTGACCAATGTAAATAAGTGACCAATGTTTTATTCCATATCCTGTTGCAGATTTGGTACAATTTGGAGTTTTTTTGCGATTGCGTTGAATTGTCATTAAGATTATTGTAGAAGCCTGAAAAAGTGTTTACGATAAGCTATCGATGGCTGTGCTACTTCACATGTTTGAGCTGTCTGATGACAATTTCAGTCGGGTTTAAGATCAAATCCAAATCTTGATTTTTGCCTAGCTATTTTGACATTTTGGAAGAATGATTAAGTTAAGCCTTTTTGCTTAATATCCACCAATATTTTAAAACTATTTGAACTAGCCAGAGATTCCCAATTTAAATTGTGTTAAGATTATCTATGCCATAAACTATACCATTCATACTTAGCTTACTGTGTACTTAATGACTCCTCTAGGGGTGGTTATCATTGTCAGTAACTAGTTAGAACTCCTAGTGAATCTATGGTCTTAGTGCTTTGTGTGTTACCTACTACAACGGGACAATACCAGCACGTTTACAATATTTCTCAGTAACTAGATTGCACAGAAACCATATCACCGTGAGTGAACTCCACATTTGAAACCGTATCAAACACGTGTAGATTGCTTGAGATCACATGAGTCAAGTACAGCATTTCTAGGAAATTGTAAGAATAGCTTATCAGTAGAGAGGTGGGTTATCATAGCAAAGCAAACGTTCAATAACCACGATCGCGGTTGATGCCAACAATAAAAATACCAATTTTCTGCTTTGCTGAGAAGTATAAATAAGAATGCAAATTTTTTCTTTCGAATAGTCAGGACGAAACGGTCAATAGAATAGGGACAGCGTTCAATTTTTTAGAACGTTCCCTATTCAAAAGAATGAATTTTCTACATGGGATAGATGCTGCTATGAAAAGATCTTTTACTTATTTCTGTTAGAAATATCTAAACAAATATTTAATCAAAAATTCTTAAAGTGATAGAACTTATAGGCTATCTTTTCAATATTTTCAGATAACTTGCTTCGCTTCGCAAACACCACGCAGTTAAGCCAAATGGGTTTACCAAATGGACTCTAGAACCCAAATTATCTCAGCAAACGATTTCCGATAGCTCTTAGATCCAAAAAATCACTACTACTTTACTAATGTTGTTGAATGAGATTGAAGAGGCATATTTCATGCTCCGATAATTTGTATTTATTCGATAATAAGGTATTTAACCTGTTACCCACACAGTCTGGCTAATTATCTATCGGAGGGCATAATTATACTAAGCTATCAACTATACAAACGTCAAATATGATTTTAAGCCGAGATGACAATCAAGGTATTAGCAGCACCTTTGATAGATCACAATTTGTTCCAACAAATTGTAGTGAATATTGGTTTAATATCCTTTGTAAGTATTTGTAATCTTCTTACTTTAACAATTTCCCTATTTTAGTTTACCGGTGCATATATGATTGTGTACTTCTCCATCAACCTTACTGACTCCACAATCCCTGAAAAATCCCAAACATTTTATTGCTTTTTGATTGCTAATGACATTTTGGGAATGATCATCGCTTTGGTTGGATTTTACGCCTACTCCCTATCAATTATTGTTTCTATTTGCATTGCAAGTACTTCGAATTTTTCTACTTATTCCTTGTAGTACCTAGCCTTGCTTGGTGTTGTACTGCTTGGGCAAATTGTGCATAGAGTCCTTGTAGTAATTCTTCTCCATGATTTCGTATGTGATATTGTCTTTATCATTTTTGGTGTCCTCGGTTTACCTGCGATTTCCGAGTCGTTGATCTTTTTTTAAATTCAAAGAGAAAGGAATCGGCTTGAATAAAATTGACTTAAAGTATTCGTAAATTGATATGATTTGTTCAATAAAAACAAAATAAATGCCAGTGACTGCCAATTAATGATGAAAGTGAGCCGAAATTTATTAACTTTATTAATTATTAACTTTAAGCTTTCAAATTCAATTTCGATCAATGTTTTAAAATTACTCAGCCGATTTTATTGATTTGTGGGTGTGCTCTAATCAATTGCGGCCATACACACTATATTACTTTCATTAAGCTAATCCTAATTGTCTGGAATCACTACAGTTAAAAAATGTATTCTAATTGATTCCTTAACTGAAAACCCATTTCTCAAACTTCGATTTATAATGATTAATATTTGGTATAAATAGCACAACATGAGAAATCGTTGAGTAACAATTTTCCATTTTGTGAGGCCAGTCTATATATTATTACTATTGGCTCAATTAAGTAGTTAGTTATATTTGAAGATTAACCTATTTCTTAAGTTTCAACTGAAACCCTGGATTTCAAATGCACTTCTATAGAACTGTCAACCCAGCAAGTAATTACGCCAAACTTTGCACATCTAGCGTATTTTAGAAATGACAATACACTAAAGGGACTGAAAGATGAATGCTTTCTGAAATACTTTCTTGTCAGTGTCATGAATCCACTTTTTCCACCTTTGTGTCTGTCTCTTTTATATCTTTGAAACACTCTTCTGTCCCCCCCCCCCCCCCCTCGACTTTTTCACTTTGATGTTCCTTCCGCTCTGTGAAGCCTGAAGTCAACCAAAGGGCTAATGATAACTATCAAAACGCCTGCCATTTGATATAAATAAATAAATTACTGCTCAGTAGATATTGGTCATACGTGCCCTTGATTAACACATGCTTTACCTCCAGTGAATTTGATAACTTGGAAACGTATGTAATACTTACTGCTTTTATAAAAGTACCATATAGTTAAGAAAACTTAAAATTTTGTTTTTTTACTTGAAATACACAAAGCTCAGATGAATTTGAATTAACAGATCACAAATGCCATTTTACTTGAACCTCATACTAAAATTTTTCCCCCCTAATTTAACCCAGCAGTGCTAACAATAATGTAACCTCGTCAAATGTGTCTCTTTATGAATAAAAGAATACGAAGAAAAAAAATAATCATTCTTTAGTTTGGATTAACCCTGCATGAACTTATGTAGTAAATTCTGGTGAATTTAAAAGCCGTCGATAAACACATCTGTGGGACACGTTATCGCTCTGTGCGTCATCGTATGTCTGCATGTCTGCTCGCCAGGATTGGGAGGTGCGGCCGTACAACTCTGTGTGGAGCGACCGTACAAACAGTGACCAGTCATCAACCTCTGTTTAACCTAATCCCCCATCCTGATTATGAGTTGCTCCCTGTGTGTACACTTCGCGATCAGTATACGTACTGAATAAACGTACTCCGTGCTACGCCTGACTTTCGAGTTGGAAGAAACTGCTATAGAGCTTTCTGAGAATGGTCAAGGTTATTGAGGTAGCGAATCCGCTACACATCTTCATGAATGAAGATTTGATGTAAAAAAGTAAGAAATCAATCAACAAGCAC
>UZAE01001879.1:0-11181 GCA_900617975.1 Rodentolepis nana
AACCATCAAGACGCCTGCCATTTGATATAAATAAATATTCTAAGTGAACAAAGGCCGTAGAATTTATCTCGACCACAACTTCAGTCATTATTAAAACCCGCCTTCTTTTTCCCTTAAGAAATAAACCCACACAGTTCATTTTCAGCGAAGAGAAACAAGAAGGAATAGAATTCTGATCTACTATATTTACGGCAATTTAGACGACAGCTTGAGTGAAGGGAGGAGGAGGAGTAGAAATTTCAAAAAAACT
This sequence comes from Rodentolepis nana, assembly GCA_900617975.1. Classification (NCBI taxonomy): domain Eukaryota; kingdom Metazoa; phylum Platyhelminthes; class Cestoda; order Cyclophyllidea; family Hymenolepididae; genus Rodentolepis; species Rodentolepis nana. The sequence goes on from UZAE01001879.1 coordinate 251, forward strand.
TTTAATATCTTCCATATCTACCAATAAAGCCGCATGAGAGCTTTAAGTAAATTACTTGCGTTTTGGAAGTTCCTATTTTCTCACACTTGGAATTTTACATAGTTAAATTAACTTACTGATTTTAGGCTTGGAACGTCTAGAAACAAGAAGCTGTTTATCAGTTAGTTAGCAGTAGTATTGTGGATAGAAGGCAAACAATGGCGAATTAATGCATTAATGAAGTGTATGGGGACCCTCGTGAAGGAAAGGAACACTTTTTGCTTATAACCGCACCAACCAATCAAATCATGCTCCAGTTTTTTTGTGAGTACTTGTTATAGAAGAACATTCTGTCAGCATTAAAGGATCAACAAATTCGGTGGAGTGGCCAATGGCACAGCAATTGCGTAGGACTTCTAAAATGTTTGTGCCTCCTTCCATTTAAATCTTCCTTCTTCAAGCACTTATATTTCATCAAATTTTGCACTTTTTCTTCAAGAATTTTTTTCTACTCAGGCAACTTGAAATATTCTTTAACTTCTTTAAGAAAACGTACTATCAAGTACGCATTCTGGTAACTAGTTTTGCATTTTAATTATTAGGACTGGCACTGGGTAGTTTCGGGTCGCCTAGACGAACACAGAATATTTCTTTTAACTTGAAGGAAAATTTCAGTGCCTTCGTTTGTCACAGCTCACTGTTGAAATATGACTGCCGTAATGGTTTAGCTAAAACATTGTCGACGGAATCGAACTGATTTTCCACAAAGCGTCTATAAGCCTCACCTGTTATGCTATCCAGATTTTATTCCCATATGAACAACCTAGCGCAAGCGCACCAAATACCGTAAACAGTCAAGCATCCTTCTAAAGTCCAAAACACCATTAACTGGTCTCATCTTCCGTTCTTTCGATTTTTGAAAGATTTTTTAATCCTATTAGATAATGAAAGTAACTTTACTTGGGATAAGCGCTGCTTCATTTTCTGCATAAGAGAAAAATGACGCACACATGTATGGGCACTATAAAGCATCATGTGATGTTAATCAATGAAGTGTGCAATCGAGTTTTGCATTAAGAGGTGTTAAAAGTATTTGATCATTTTCTTCTCAATGAGCACTTCTTTGTCACCTAGTGTGACAAGCCTCATTAACTACCTTAGCCCTAGCAATTCCTTCGGAGAAGGCAATATTGAGGGGAAGACGATCTTGAACACCTGTGATGATCGCCAACTCACCTTTAATTATCATAAGGGAAATTTTTAGTTAAGACGATTGATAAGTAAAACCCTTTAAAGATCAAGTTCGAGGGAAGTTATTGAAGCAAGGTAGAAGGATAGGAAATTGGTGACGGATCATGCATAAAATTTGTAATAGATCATTGCACAAGTACATGTCCAGATGGATTAAAAGACTTTCAATAGTTTTTACATTCAACGTAATGGCATAAATGAGCTAGTTAAAAATAAATAATAATGTGGGCAAAATAAAGAGCTTTTCATTTGAGGGAGACTCTATAATGTTACCCGTAACTCAAGATGAAAGTTTGAAAATGTTTTTACAAATGAGCTTAGAGCACACGCACAGGTGAGTAGGGAGATGCCTTAAATCTGATTGAAAATAAAAAAGGCCATCCTTGAGAGACCTCCTATGCGCCTGCCAGTGAACCTATCGACGTCAATTAGGTAGTTTTAGATTTATAGAATTGAGTACAGGTAATTCAGCTAGAGTAACCTTTAACAGTGACAAAACTCGGAAAACAAGTTTGTCAGACTGACAAGATTTAAGCTTTGAAAGATAAAAATATTTTAAATATACAACAGTCGTAAAGCAGGTATAAATGCTAAATCTTTATTGTACTTAAATAAAAAACATGCGAAATAAGACAAATACATCTACTTATGGTAAAACAAAGAAGAGTTAAAATGCCCAGATATGTACGGTCAGCCAGGGCCAAAAAGAAGCCTGCCAAATGCTCAGGAATCGAGAGAAAGTGTAGGCGGTTGCCGCCTAAAAATATCAAACGGTACATCACCGATTACATCCACAATGTAGTAGTGATAAGCCACGTTGGTCAGGATGAAAGTATACTCAGTCAACGCGAACAATGAATACACTAAAAGGAGATAAATCTAGACATAAACCAAACTACATACAGTGAGGAAAACAGGTATGATTATGAGCAACATAGCAGAGAGCTGATATGAATATGGAAATAGTCATTGCAGCATAACAACGACATTTCCGCCTCCATGATAAAGACTGAAGATGGGAAAAATTATACAAATTGAGACACTACCAAAAAATATGATTTTTGCAATCTTCCTAGTAGAAAGAGATCTAGGAAACCGAAGAAGCCACAAGATATGACAAAAGTTCCAAAGGAATTCCGATGTACAGCTGCTTAGAGAAAACATCAAAATAATTGGATATAAAGCTTACGAAAATTTTCAACCGATGTGAAAATTGTCAACAGGAAAAGGCTACAAATTTCAATATAATGCACCCAGAAATGCGTATTGAGAAGAAGAGATTTTGGTGAATAAACAGGGACGAGTAAATCAGCCAAGCCCTGGTTGTAAAGAACGTGAATATAAAGTCGAAGAATACAAGAAATTCCAATGCTGGCAATCCAAATGCGTTTCCGAAGGCCGACTGAAACGGAAGCACTAAGCGAAGGGATATAGTTTGGGACCTATATTCAAAGAAAACAATATAGTAAGTAAATGAAAAAAACGTAGAAAATTTGATACAATTTAATAAAGCTTACATTACAATGAGTGCGTGTAAGACCCACACTATCCTCAAACATGGTCCATAGTATGCAGGTAATGAGAGAAACGATTGGAAGTGAGGCAGTAATCTGAACAACAGTTCTCACTGACAGTGTCATGAGTGAAGACTACGAAGTCAACTTTATTGGAAGATGTACTTAAAAGCGAACAATAACTGAATATTTGACGATAAATATCAATTATGAATCAAGGCGAGTAAGTATAATCAACCAACAACAACCATAAGTGTTTGCATAAATAATATGTAATGTTATCTAAAATTGAGATTCCAATTACCAGATAAATCGATAACAATAACCAACAGCCGAGTTTAGCGCCTTTTATTTGCCAAGGCCGATGGAATATGTCCTAGAAATGTCATTCTATTGTGGCTCAAAAGGTAATTAAGTAAGGCCTTAATGATATTGTAATACCTTTAAAGCTTCGGCATGTTTAAATGAAAAGAAGCGGAAGATTATTAGCTATTTTAGTTTAATTTTTTACCACTCTTATAGTACTGATATCAATTTAATTATTTCCTGATTCCAATGATAGATATCTTTGATTTACTAAGAAATTTATTTATATCGGTTGAAGTTCTAGATTAATTATTCCAATGTTAGTATCTAGAAGGGTCGAATTTTGAAAATTTTATTTATTTATTTAAACCAAATGGCAGGCATTTTGATAGTTATCAAAAACCTTTTAGTTGATTTCAGGCTCTACACTTGGGATGAAACATCAAAGTGAAAAAATTCGAGAGTGGGGGAGGGGGACAGAAGAAAGTTTCAACGATGTAAAGAGACGGACACGAAGGTAGAAAATAGGTGAGGAGAATATTATAGAATTAGACGAATATGACTTACGTTGGGGTGATGGTAGTTGAAGTGAGAAGTCAACTGCCGGTTAATAGACTCTTTGCCACATGAGTATACTTTGCCACACCCCACTTTGGAAAAATCAAGCCAGTTAAAAATTTATACGTTGAAGATGCTTATCCATATAACGAAATTATTATGTTTGTGGACATTATGACCAAAAGCAACTATATGGACGATAACTTAGATCTAAACCAGCAGTTAATGACTTTATGGTAAAAATATAAAAATAAACGTTTGTGAAAAATTGTGATATTAGTAATATATTTTGGAAATAGGTAAATTTTACTTGTATATGAACAAGGAGACATTAAAGTATCAAATTTTTAGAATTCCATTATTCTAAATAGAAGAGATTTACAAAAAATAGGTAAATTGAATCTATTCTATTTAATTTTTTGGGAATAAATCGGACCATGCAATGCAAAACTACACTTGTAGTGTGTAAATATCGAGTAATTTTGTACTCGAGCAAAGCAGTCCAAACATGTTGATTTATTAATACATATTTTTCAAAAATCTGCAAGAAATTATGTCGTAATGTCGTGGTTAATATGAATGTTAAGTAAAATAGGCCACAGTTATTATTGCGGTTATTTATTAAGCTTGTGAAGTACTACACAAGATAGTGAACATTATCTTCAAAATTCTTAATTTTTTCGGTCATTGTGTCATTTGTAACATTGTTTTACAGTTACGAGTACTGATAGAAATCGATAATTTTTCTTTAACAGCTTATTTTATGCTATTATGCAGGATTACGTAGCTTATACTTCATTAATTTTCGTAGCTGCAGGCATTAAGTAATAGCAACACGAGTGGTTCAATATTTGCAAATTCTTGTGCTTTAAAGTAAGTAAGAATAGATCTAGAAATAAGTTATCGGGAAAACTCAAATTGGTTTATTCATTAGTCCTAAAACAGTCCTCAACTATTTCATTCATCCACTAATGTTAATTAGTTATCCTATGAATTCTAACGACATCAAATTAATGATAATCATCAAGAATAACAAATTGGCCCTTAGAAATTGATTCTTTTTTCATTAAGGTGTAGCAGTATGGGCTTAAATTTTTCCACATACCATTATTATTCAAATAGTCAATAATGTGTAACTAATTTGGCATGCAATATAAAGGATATAATTAAGTATATATATAAATAAATATTGTAAAATGTGACATTTATCGTTCCATTTAAGATAATTGTAGCATTACTAAAATTTCTTTTAAAAATAAAATTATGCATTACTAAGTTAAGGTAGGTTTAAATGAACTTCAATTAGTATTTACTCCAGTGTTTACAGCCTAACTAAACCAATGACAACAGGAAAATAATAAAATCGGAGACGATAACATTCCTATATAGATTCATTGACACAGTTAGAAAAAAAATTTTCACTGAGACAGTAAATGGCATCAGAGAGCGGCATAATAACTGAGAGGACCAAAACGTAAATGAGTGTCAATCTAAATTTCACTGTTTCATGTCGGAATTGGAAGCTCACCTATATATATCTAAGCTGCTTTTCCAGTATTCTTTTGAAAAAATAAAGCAGTTGTTTTTTTGAGACCTATTACAATTAATACTTTCAACCGAATTCAATCGAAGTAGATTGAAAATCAGTATCCAATTTTAAAGATAAAACTCCTCTTATGTATTTTAATATTTAGTTTATATTGCAAAATATAAAAAGAATGTTCTTTTAGGCTACATAAATAATGAATTAATGAACTTTTGCAACTACGCGTTAAAACCATTAGAAATTATAAGCGCTTCATTCCAAGTGCTATGATCTTGTCGTGTTTCCCTTATTGCTGTACTAGTAGCTATTTATTATAAATTATTTAGGCGATAAAAATGGCGGATTCCAAGAAGAATAAAGCTAAAAACTCTAAAGATGCATCGTCGACTTCAGCTGCGGCAAAAACTAAAAATGCCAAGCCTACGAAGGAGGATTTACGTTCGAAAAAGCTAGATGCTATTAAACAGAAGCTTGAGCGTCAGCGTCAGGAGGAAGAACGTCTCCGTAAGGAGGCTGAAGAGGAGGAGCGTCGTTTTCAGGAGGAACAGCGCAAGATAGAGGAACAAAAACGGATTGAGGCGGAGAAACGCGAACGTAGAAAACAAAAGGAGAAGGAAAGGCGTCAAAGATTGAAGGAGGAAGGAAAGTTATTAACAGATAAAGAGAAGGAAAATAGAAGAAAGGCTATGGAACTTGCTCAGGCTCGAGGTTTGAATGTGCAAACTATGAGAAATAATGCGAAGAAAACCACCTACACCAAACCCAAAAAGAGACCTCAGTTTCAGCAACAGCAGGTTCAATCATCTTCAGCTACTGATGGTGACAAGCCCGAACCAGCTGCTGTCGAAGAACAGGTTGATGAAGTCCCAGATGATGTGAATTCCGCAGAGGAAAAAGGTTGGGAAGATCTGGCTGCAGAATTAGAGTTGATTGAAAAAGAAAGCGGCAAAGATAGTGAAATCGTTGTTTTTGATGAAGCTGTTCTTAGTGATAAAGAAGAGGTTATTGTCGATCCTGAGGTTAAACAAGTCCCTTCAATCTCCCCGACTACCTCAAGAGATACTTCTGCGCACGAAATTTCCGACAAGTCCTTTTCATTGAAAGTGTCTGAAGATCAACTAACCGAAGAAGATAAGCGACGGTTGATCGAGGAAGCAAAGACTAGGCTTACTAACCATCAGAAGAACATGGAAACCGCAGTCACTGAAAGAGTTCTCAGATCAGGTGTCATTTGTGTTATGGGACATGTCGATACCGGCAAAACTAAGATACTCGATAAACTCCGTAACACTAATGTGCAACTTCGAGAAGCTGGTGGTATTACACAGCAAATAGGAGCAACTAATGTTCCAAGAGACAATATTGTCCACGCAACCCGTATGTGCGATTACTTCAAACCGGAAGATCTAAAAATGCCAGGTCTTCTGATCATCGACACTCCTGGCCACGAATCCTTCAGCAATATGCGTATTCGTGGCTCTTCTTTATGCGATTTTGCTATTCTTGTTGTTGATATTATGCACGGTATTGAGGAACAAACTAAGGAATCTATTGAAATCCTTCTTAAACGTCGAACTCCCTTCGTTGTTGCTCTTAATAAAATCGATCGTCTGTATCAATGGGAGAGCTATCCAAACTTATGTGTACAGGAGGCTCTTTCCAAACAAAAGGATGTCACAATGAAGGATTTTAACGAGCGGTTCAAAGCGGTTAGTTTGTATTATAGTTTTTTAATTTTGTTTTATTGTTTTATATAATTTACTTGTCCTAATTTGCGAAATTTCTAGGTTGTCCAAGACTTTGCCATGATGAATTTAAATGTAGAGCTTTTCTACAGGAATGAAAACTCTGCTGAATACATCAGTATGGTCCCCACATCAGCTCATTCTGGTGATGGAATGGGTGATCTCTTGGCCTTCATGTGTAAAGAAATGCAACGTCGACTCTATAAACGTCTCACTTTTTCGGAGGAACTTAAAGCCTCAGTTATGGAGGTATGTTGACACCTTTATAATTTTGTTACCCCTTATTTTTATCTTAAGGTCAAAGAAATCGTCGGACTGGGAACAAGTTTGGATGTTATTCTTGTGAACGGCCGTATCCGCGAGGGTGACACTATTGTACTCGCAGGTCAGGAAGGTCCCATAGTAACCACCGTTCGTGGTGTTCTTATGCCCGCCCCGATGTCTGAACTACGTGTCAAGGGCAACTACGCACATCTCAAGGAAGCCGTTGGTTCCTGCGGTGTTAAAATTATCGCTCGTGATCTCGAAAAAGCCCTTGCTGGTCTTCCTCTTTACGTTGCAACTGATCTCGCTGAACGCCTTTATTATAGCGTAATGTTTAATCTATGTGCAACTCTTTGTTACCCTTGCTAAATCATGTTCGCTTTCTTGCCATTTTGATTATAGGAAGAAGTGACACATGGTCTCAAAAGCGCACTTACCTCGATTTCCGTCAGTCCTGTAGGAGTTTATGTTGTAGCAAGCACACTTGGCTCTCTTGAATCATTGCTCACTTTCCTACGAAATACCAACATTCCGGTAGGCACTTATACTTCTAATTTGCGTTTATGTATCCCTACTACTCCTTTTATGCGCAGTTTATTCCCGCCATCCATCTTTTAAAATTTGTCTTAAATTACCTTGTACTGTTTTAGTACTCTGGTATAAGCATCGGTACAGTGCACAAAAAGGATGTTATGAAGGCATCGATAATGGTGGAACGTGATAACAAGTACGCTGTCATTCTGGCCTTTGATGTACGTGTTGACAAGGATGCCGAGAAGATGGCTGCCGAAGTTGGCGTTAAAATCTTCACTGCCAATATTATTTACCACCTTGAAGCTAGTATGAACGAATATATGTAAGTCTCCCTGTAACAATTTTCCTACTTAAAAAAATAAGTAGTTTTTGTCAATTCATATATGCCTCTTTCTAGGGAAAATATCCTACAAGAGAACCGCAAGAAGCATGCTGACCAGGCTGTATTTCCAGTAAAACTACGTATCCTTCCCGATATGGTGTTCAATAAGCGAGCCCCGATTGTCATGGGTGTAAATATTGAGGCGGGACTTTTGCGGGAGGGTACCCCAATTTGCGTCCCGTCAAAGAATAACATTGTTCTTGGCCGGATTGCTTCAATTGAAAGCAATCACAAAACTGTGTCCGAGGCACGTACCGGCCAGGAAGTGTGTATTCGTATCGATCCTATTGAAGGCGAAGCACCGAAAGCTTACCGTCGGCATTTCGATCATACGGATACGCTTATATCGAAGGTAAGTCCTGTTTGTATTTTTAAAGGATAAAGAAAGCCTCTTACTATGGTGTCTTGAATAGAAAGTTCCGAAACCCCACGTTAAATGGGCTTTTATCTTTCATATTTCAATGTTATTTCTTATTATTTTCAAAGCATATTTGAATGGAGCGGGATAAAAAAATCAAAACGGGTGTAGGAATAATTGTTAATGGGAAATTGGTGGGAATATCATATTTATAGGTGCAATTAAAAACGTTTGAGGAAAACTTAAACCTTTGTTGAACTCAAAACAGTCAAATGAAACGAGTAACTTTAATTAGACTTTGGAATTTGAGATAGTAACGTATAAAGTCGTTTTGGTTGTTTGGGAATTAGTTCCTCAAGAGTAAGTTTGGTTGTAATAGGGTTGGGTAGTGATGTCGTCTAGTTGTTCCGTGTACTCTGTAAAATTCGAAAACTCGTTTTATTGCAAATTTGATGAATTATTACATAAATACATGCTTAAATCAATGTAAAACCCCTAGTCATTGCTGTACAGAGATTGGGTTCGTAGGATTTATAGTAGGATTCCGAACAACTTGAATAGTAGACAAATGCTTAATATTTATTCAGAACATAGGGAGTTCTCAATCGCTGTGCTTGTATATAGTCCCTGTTTCTACTGCTTTACTTAAAATACTAGCTTGTGTTTTGAAAGTTGTGCAATAGTAATATATCTATTAAGCTTGAGTAGATGTTTTATTGCTTCCTTGTGGTAGGTAGGATTATGAATTATATTACGTTCTTTTAACAATTTAAAAAGTACATTAATTTGTCAATATCTCAAAGGTTGTTCCAGCACCCAAGATAGAGCACTTCTAGTTGCACTTATTTGGATCTGAATCAATGTCTTAAACTATTCTCTTATGATTATAGATATCTCGCGAGAGCATCGATGTGATAAAGGAGTTCTACCGCAGTGATTTGAACAAGGAAGACTGGAAGTTGGTGATGGAGCTTAAAAAGATGCTCGCTATCATATAGTTGTCGCGGATTCGTTTGTGTAATGTGAACGATTATGTGGTATCATTTCATAAAGATCTTGATGTATATCTTTTCATCTTATTTTTCCCCTATATAACATCTAAGGTGCTGTGATAATTATTTGAGGCCCTACCTTTGAGATTAAGAGAAAGCTTACTAATCTGTTGCTCTTCCTACTATCACAAGATAGGACTTAGTATCCATAATTAGGGGCATCAATGGGAAGGCGTTAACTTTGAGGTTGGTAGGCTGAAACTGCGCTTAATCAGTTGAGTATGGGTAAAAATAACTAGTGTGTAGTGTGGGAAAATCGGTAAAGATCTTACAGGCCGAAATACGAGTTATGCGCAGTTGGAAAATTGGTTTAGATCGGTGAGAGGAATAAGAGATGCTATTTAGTGGCAGGGTCTAGGTTTCAGAATGCGTTAAAGGTTGCCCGGAAATAAGGGAATCTTGAATCAAGGCAACAGTACCTCTTGGTTACCATGCACAAAATGCCTTGGTTACTCAACAAAAAGATTGAGTGGGGCAGCTATCCGTCCGTGGTCTTGAGATTATATCGGCTATCTGTAGGCTTCTTCGAATGATTTTAAAAGGCTTTGAGCTTATTAACATTTCAACCGCTGTATTTCGAATTGATAGTCTTGAATTCAGGACAGAACTCATTTCTCTTCAAAGTTTCAATTATCTTCACCTTCTATTCGAAGCCGGATTCGGATGTTTTTTATCCAATTCACTAAAAATTGTTCTTAAAAATGCTACTTGTCTTGGTGGAAATGCTGTAACCAAGTTCAGTGACCTTTGAATAATTCTTTTGCAGGACTGAATTGATACGCTTTCATAAATAACAAATGTACCTGTCACAAAATTTTTACCTATTTAGCTCCATCAATTGTGAGCAACGGAATCATCTGTATTTTTGACTTATAATCTTATTGGTTGAGGTTATATTTCATGAATTTATCGGTACTTATAGGGTAGTCTTAACAAGTTCTTGTTCCCCTAATTAGTATTTTGTTATCATTATTAATAGATACAGTGATGAAATGCTTGTTTTATGGATTAAAGGATGAGAAGATGGATTTGAGAATGGGGTAAATCATTAACCGACTTAAAGTTATAGCTAGTACTAGTATACTCGAATGGCACAATTGATATTCCCCATCGGGGGGGGGGGGTGTGGGATAGACTTAACTCCTCGTGGTCCAGCCTGGGCAACGTATAATCATGCGGCAAAAAAGTCTATTAACCGACAGTTGACTTCTCACTTCAAACTACCATCACCCCCACTGCATGTCATATTCGACCCCTATCACAGTACTCATCTTACCCTTTCTGAGCCTGTGTCTGTCTGTTTTTTTTACATCTTTGAATCACTCTTCTATTTCTCCTCCCGAATTCTTCTCACTTTGATGTTTCTCCTCCCCTCTGTGAAGCCCGAAGTCAACTAAAGGGCTAATGATAATCATCAAAACGCCGGTCATTTGTTAAAAAAA
>UZAE01001880.1:0-11173 GCA_900617975.1 Rodentolepis nana
TTGAGTACATGGTTTGCTTAGTCTTCCAAAATGCAGAGTTCATTTTTCGGCGACGAATTAGGGGATTGGAATGATTAAAGCTTTAACTACAATTAATTTCCCATCATCTTAGGTGCCGTGTTTACCATTCAGTAGTGAGTCAGTGTAGATAAAAGAATCTTGTTATTTGGCCTTGTGATAAGCGTCATGGAGCAGCATCTACTCGAAGGACATCCAAACAGTTTTCTTCCCAAACGGAAATTGCATATGATAATATCTGATTGATCTAGCAAGGGGAGTCATTAGCGAAGTGAATGCGCCCAACGATGAGTAACAGTATTTATTATATCAAATGACAGGCGTTATGATAGTTATCATTAGCCCTTTAGATGACTTCGGGCTTCATAGAGGGAAGGAACATCGAAGGGAAGAATGTCGAGAGGAGGGGGGGGGACAGAAGAGTGTTTTAAAGATGTAAAAGAGGCAGACACAAAGGTAGATGAAAGGTGAGGTGAGTACTATGAAAGTGGTCGAATATGACATGCAATGGGGTCAATTGCCGTTTTATAGACTTTTTTGCCGTATGAGTATACGTTGCCCAGGGAGTCATTTAAAAACTTGCCACAAGAGATAGGTATAAGGCAGAACAACATATGTGGCAAATAAATCAGCGAGTTGTAGATCACATAAACGAATTTCTACATAGATGGTCAAAGAAGAAATGTCATTTTTCGAAGGGGGGAGGTGGTGTGCGATAGACGTAGATCACCCTGGGCAACGTTTACTCATAAGGCAAGAAAGTCTATTAACCGGCAGTTGACTTCTGACTTCAAATTACCATCACCCCACCATATGTCATATTCGACCCCTTTCACAGTACTCATCTTACCTTTTCTCGGTCTTTGTGTCTGTCATTTTTATATCTGTGGATCACTCTTCTGACCCCTCCCTCCCCCCACTTTTGTCACATTGATGTTCCTCCCCCCTCTGTGAAGCCAAAAGTCAACTAAAGGGCTAATGACAATTATCGTCTCCTTTTTGTTGAAGCAAAATGAATTTGCTCTCTCGCTGCCTAAGGAGCCATTTAAATTAATTAATTAATTGATTTCACCGGGTCTTAATGCGGCTTTCATATTTACCCCGTCATTAATTTCCATCTACTGGTGTGTGCGATAGACTTACCTCCACGTGATGCACCCTGGGCAACGTATACCTATACGGCGAAAAAGTCTATTGACTGGCAGTTGACTTCTGGCATCAAACTACTATGGCCCGACTGCTTGTCATATTCGACCCCTTCACATAACTCATCTTACCTTTACCTTTGTATCTGTTTGTCTCTTTTGCATCTATGAATCGTTCTTCTGTTCCCCACCCCTCGACTTTCTTCCACTTTGATTAACCTTCCCTCTATGAAGCCCGAAGTCAGCTAAATGGCTAATGATATCTATCAAAACGCCTGCCATTTGAAATAAATAAATAAATATTTCCATCTACTAGTACCAATTTTCCAATAGATGAATTTATGTCTTTTCAGTTTTGAAAATAAATTGTTTCTACCAACATGCCACTTGGCTTTGCACTCATGAAACCAGGATTCAACCACGGCCTGGATTGTATTTAAAGCTGATAACTACTTCAACATGGCGAATCAGTGATTTCGTTGATTCTACCGATTGAAACTTTGCTTCAAACAAATAATGTCTAATATACAGGACCCAAGTTTCAGGGCCTAGTCGCTGGCCTCATGACTATGAGAGTAGTTCAGGGGATTCCCTTCCGTGCTTGGCAACCGTGTCGGGTGTTCGTGTGATCAAAATATCGAAAAATCACCAGAGTTAATTGAGCAATTAGTCAGAACAGCTGAAAATCATCTTAAGCATCCTTGACAACAGACGACGTTTTCTATCACTCTGCATTATCTATCCAGGTTAATGTGGTACAGTTGTGATTTCTAAAATAATTTCTCAGATTCAAGAATGTAACCTGTTATTTATTTATTTATATCAAATGGCAGGCGTTATGATAGTTTTCATTAGCCCTTTAGCTGACAGAGGGAAAGGAACATCAAAGGCCAAAAAAACGAGAGAGGAGGGAGAGGAAGGGAAGAATGTTTCAAAGGTGTAAAATAGACAGACACAAAGGCAGAGAAAAGGTGGTTGAATGTAACATACAATGGGGTGTTGGTAATTAGAAGTGAGAAATCAACTGCCGATAAATAGACTTTTTGCCGTATGAGCATACGTTGCCTATCGCGCAGCCCATGAAACCTGTTATAATTTCAGTGCAAACTGTGTAATTGGCTTCTTAATTATGTTAATTATATCAAGCTTTCATTCTTTTGTTCCATAGAAAAATTTTTGAACTTCCACAAACACTTCATCACTGTAGATCACCAAGTAAAATGAATTTCCATGAAAAAAACTATCAGCTAATTCCATTGTCTTGAACTTATGGGAGAAAGTGAGTCTTTCTGTAGAAAGCTTGCATGATTTATCAATTTCTACTCAAGATGAGATTTGGAGGTTTATACACGATACCGCAGACATGTTGCTCCATGACTAGACACATTTCGCGTATGAAGTTGCAGCATGAGGCATGATTAAAGAAAATAGGGGGTGGAGAGGGTGGATCTCGATAATGGAAATGATCACGGCGTTTAGAATGCAATTAGACCCTAGTTAGGTCACCTAGGTACGCTCGACTATCCAAGTTAACAAGATTAGTCAGATGACATTGTTTTAGCGCAAAAGATAAGCCTTGTTATGAAAAACAATGACACAATTATATAGAAATATATAAGCAATCGTAAATCTGCAATATTTTAATTAATTCCATTCATGATAAATGTTAGTGTTATCACCCAAATCAATATCATTTAATTGAGGAGAATAGCTGTCAAGACCTGAGTAGATCAACAAGGCTCTAAGAGAAATGTCATGACATCAAAATGACACTTAATTTGATCGTTGTACAGCACAATAATCAAGCAATTGGTGGCCAACGCTTCGACAGTTAAATTTTGTGAGTTATTTACCGAATTGCTGCAAATGTATTTCTGAGATGGACAATGCTCATTTGCCGATTTCGTTAATGCAAAAGAGTCGATCCTGTGACTTGCGTGCTGTCCAAAAAGGGCAGAAATTTAGCCTTGACAGAGAAAATATGGCAGTCAAATTCAAATGAACAACGCTCCAATCAATGTGAATTTTGTTTATTTTAATTACCCTAATGATCGGGTGAGGTATTATTGATCTGAAAGTGTAAATGGCTAGAATTTAGGTTTTGCAGTGGGAAATAGTTGTTTATTTTAGAGTATATATCTAGACCCACACATAAGCTATCATTCACTAGTGGGATTCCCAACGCCATTAATCACTGCAATTTTGATCAGGAGTATGACGATCGAAGAAGAAACGAAGTCGACAAATCAGCAGCGTCTCCTCTCACGAATTAGGCATTCACCGGTGTGGAAAGATTCCACAAATATCCTTCTTCTGGTTTTTCTCTACATGCTGCAGGTATGTTCACCTATTTTACATCTTTTATTTATCTTAACCTTTGAAATTATCTTGTTTTATTCTTACTAAAATACACACTTCTTATGAAAGCACATAAAAGAATCAAAAGAATGTATTCTTTTAATCCAAATTATCATGTGAACATATGTGTAAACTTAACTTTGCTTTAACTGGAATGTGTGAGACGCCGTACGTTTAACGTGCTCAAAGGTAACGCATTTGGGTCGTCTAGAATAATTATATGAAGAGAAAGTATTGATGTAGAGACTTGCATCAAATCGGGGCTTCGAATATCACAAATTTGAATGCATTTTAATGAAAAAACCATCAGCGATCTTTCTCAAATTCCCTCTTATCCCCTTTTGATTTGCATTTCTGATTTCGGTTTAGCACAATCCTCACATTCTGATATTGAACATCTTTTTTCAGCAAATTAGATTACTCCTTTTAATTAGCTAAATTGTTTTGAAATTAACCTGAATCTAAATACTTGCCTTTCGCATCAAAAGTTCTAGAAGTTGGCACTGTCTTTATCTCAATTGCACAATCAGTAGCATCAAACTTTTTAATTGAATTTTTTCAAAATTTTCAATGTGGTACCTGTAATGTGCTTATCCGCAAATTCAGAATTCACCGGTGCACAGTAGCACTCTTGATGCCAGAAGAAGTGGAGGAGTTGGCAGGATTCGAGTTTCATGACACAATCCTATTACTGTTGACCTAGTCAATCTCATGTGTGTGGCCTCACTCTGACCACGTTAGCGGTCAAATAAGGTCATGTGTGAAGAGACCTCTCAACAAACAAACAATCAATAATCATTTCAAGGTCAAAGTAAACGAAACCATCTTCATTGAATTATCCCTATCCAAATATCATCCCAATCATCACAACTTCAATGAACGCATTCCACGTCATACGTGATGTGTCATTAATGCTATTAGGGTGATTTGTCAACTTCAGGGACAATTTCATGTTTGTTGATTTTGTCATGGAGATTGGAGAGGCTTATTCGAGGCTTATTTACGTAGCATTCTGCCACTGGCTAATGATTTTGTCTACATTGGTTGGGTGTCGGGAAGATATCATCAATTGGAAGATTAAAAGAACTGATTGTCGATATTTTTCTTTCGAATCCAAATTGTCTGTTTTGTGTGCACCACATCGATCTCTTAAGTGCAATACTCCAATTTACAATGTTATTTTAATTTATTCAGTAGTATTTCATGGTTTGCTTTTAACGTAAAATGATGCCTAAGTCAAATATAACTCTATCATACTGATAGCGCGGCAATCTCTCTATGGAGTTACCCTCTGCCTAAAGTGTCGACCAAACTATGTCTGGCCATATCGCAAGGATAACAGACTGGTGTTTTATTAATTTGGCTCCATTTTCTGTTTTCGATTTGTTTTTCACTTCTGTAGGGTATTCCCTTGGGTCTTTCATCGGTTGTTCCACTTTTACTACAATCCAACAAGAAAACTGCTAGTTATCGAGATGTAGGCATCTTTTCATGGGTTAATTGGACATTTTCACTCAAACTCATCTGGGCACCCTTCGTGGACACTTTCTATTTCAAGCGAATCGGTCGACGAAAGTCCTGGCTCATTCCTGTACAATTAGCTATTGGTGGTATTTGCTTCATTATCGGAGGTCAGGTTGACCGCTGGTTAGGTCGGCCTGTGGGTGATGCTTGGGGACCCCTGGGAACCACTGGTGATGTCCAAATTTTTGCCCTCACTGCTGCATTTTTCAGTCTAAATTTCCTCGCTGCCACTCAAGATATCGTAGTGGATGGTTGGGCCATATCTATGCTATCCAAGTAAGAAATTCGTGTTCACTAACTCGACACTTTTAGGGAGAATCTTGGCTGGGCCCCAACTTGTCAAACCATTGGACAAACCATTGGGTCATTACTTGGATTCACACTTTTTATGGTTTTTGAGTCCCCTGACATGTGCAACGACTACTTTCGTTCTTCCCCTATTCCTGGAAAAGGATTCATCAGCTTCTCTGGTAGGTTGATAGAATATGGATCACAATTAACCCTCTTTCAATCGATTAGGTTTTCTTTACGCCTGTGGAGTGCTTTTTATTAGTTCAACAATTCTGATTGGTTTGTTTAAGAGAGAACTTGAAAATTCCAATCATGAGACGTCCTCACAAGTTGTTGATGTAACTGTGAATGAAAATGATGGCAATGAAGAAGCCTCGCGTGATCCAGTTGGTTCCGAGGAGCTGGAATTACCATCAAACAAAGAAAATGAGATGTTAGAAGCGAAGAACGAAAATCAGACCACCATGTTGAGGTGTAAATTCTTCTCTCGAGCTTACATATCAATGATCCGAATGTTGTTGCTGAAGCCAGTTCTTGTATATGTTGCATTCATCTTTTCACGAAACGTAAGTTTTAAGTTGATTTTACTGCAAATATTTCCTATATTTGTGCAATATAATTATTCATGTTATCTTTGCCTAATAAGTTAGTTTTGCTTATATCGTAATCTATGTGCATATTATTTGCCTCAAATGGTACCTTTCCGTTGCAAAACTTAATTAGACAATTTTGCCACTGAATAGAATCCATCTGCTTCACAGAGGGAAGGTTCATTAAAGGCAGAAAATGTCGAAAAGTGGGGGGGGGGGGAAGAGGTGTAAAAGAGACAGACAGACACAAAGGTAGAGAAAAAATTAAGGTGGAAGTGGTCGAATATGTCTTTCAGTTGGGACTTTGTATTTTGAAGTGAGATGTCAACTGCCCAGGGTGCCCCACGTGAAGGTAAGACTTTCGCACACCCCCCCATTACACATCATTGAATCAATGAAAACTAAATCAACCCCACCCCCCACCCCCCTGAATATATAAGACCAAATGGTTAAGTTGATGCAGTTATTGGAAAGTGTGTAATCTAATATATTTATTGACCTTAATATATCCCCGCTGAATGCAATGATCACGTTGCTTTTTATCTCACTTTCAGGTCATTTTCCTAGCAAGTGACTCTGTCTCCGGTTTAAAGCTAATCGAAAATGGGCTCTCGAAGGAAACGATGGCTCTCATTAACGCAATTTTGATACCTTACGACATTGTACTCCCACTTCTTGTCGTTCGATGCAGCAGTGGTCCTCGACCAATCAGCACTATGCTCAAATTCTCCATTCCATTGTCAGTTTCTTTTTCGTTAATTATTTCCGTACTGCTGATGTTAACAAGCTTCTAATAATATCTCTCTCTTTCTCTATGTCTCTTTCAAATTTAGATTCTTCCTGTCTTTTACATCAATACCACTTGTCTACTACGTTGATTTCTTTAAAACGGAGACACCGATTAACTCAACAATCGTTAATGGAAATAGCAGCAGTATAATCCAAGGTACCAAGGTATCCATGTCCCCTTACATCTACATAATCCTCACATTACGAGGTATTGTTTCTGGTGTATTCGGATCAATCATACATTTGAGTCAGGGGACCTTTCATGCTCGAATTGCTGATCCATCACTCGGGGGTACTTATATGACTTTACTGAACACACTTTGCAACTTATGTAAGTACTATTGATACCAAAGTGGCTTCTCCTTATGAGACGAGTTTTTGCATCTTTGTCATGAATAATAACTCAATGGCAGATGCCAAAACTCACAAATTTTCTGCATTATTTTAGCCGTTTCCCTACCCAATACCATCCTACTATTCTTCATCGATCCATTGACGTGGCGTACATGTGAAAATGCATCGGTGGAGAAGGCCATCAGCGTCCTTAATAGCACCTCAACTAATCGCACTGAGTTGGTAGAATTCGCGGAGAACTTCTTGTCAACTAATGCCACGTGTGTGGACTATGAAGGCAAGGAGGCCTGCAAATTAGCCGGTGGTGCCTGTCGAACAATCGTGGATGGCTACTACTTGATGTCTGGTGTGGGTTTCGTGTGTGGCATTGTCGGCTTCTACTTCCTGCATAAAATGTCCAAGTACTTAGATGGAAAGACTGTGGAGGAATACAGAGTGCACGAAAAGTCCGAATCACCTGAAAGGGCAGAAAGTTCTGGAGTTTCTTAACCACTTTGTTTTGTCTCCCCCGCCTTGATATTTGCTCCTCTTATGCACTCTTTGCAACAATTCTCATATATTGGTATCAAACATTATAGACGTCTTGGTTCAATATTGACCTTTCGTTTAGATGAAGCTATTTATAGTCTCGATATGCGTCGAAACAGATGAGTTTTGATTTTTGCTTCAGTATACGAAAGAGACGGTTTGAGAACTCTATTTCTCCTTGGAAAGCGGATCTATTGTGTCCCGCTGTTGAGTAGACAGAGAAGAGTTCAGATTAGACACCTGCACCAACGTGTTTTTTTTCTATGTATGACCCATCGATGAAGACTTTGAGGCATTGATTTGCAGGATAGTTGACACTGATTGTCTCCAGGGCCAGTGAGCGCATTTGTTCTCGAGAGGTGTTTGATTTCCTGAAGTAGTCAAGCAGTCGGGCGCAACACACTACATCAGTGTTGGATAATGGGTTCATGGGTAGAGGGAGGCTTTTTGGTTTGTCATCAATTTGTAATGCTTTCTTCAGTTCTATGGCTTTCTGTATTAGACCAGATTGCCTTTTCAGATGTCTTGGTCCATTCTCGTAGGTGCTGAAGAATTTAGCCATGGGAATGCTCAGTAGCTTCTAGTACAGGATCAAGGCCTTTTATTTGATAATGGAATATATTGCCGTGCTTCATATAACTGAGAGCATTGCATCAATGGTTGTTGATTTTATCCCTCCAGTAATTAGTCGTAATTGTGTTTCTATCCTGTAACCAGGAGCATTGCATCAATGGGTGTTAATTCTATCTTCTGTAACTTGGAGCATTGCATCAATGGGTGTTGATTTTATTCCTCCAGTAATTAGTCGTAATGCTGATGAGTGTTTCTATCTTCTGTAACTTGGAGCATTGCATCAATGGGTGTTGATTTTATTCCTCCCAGTAATAAGTCGTAATGCTTGGTTGTGTGCCTTCTCGAGTGAGTAATTAGTCGTAATGCTTGGTTGTGTGCCTTCTCAAGGGACTCTGTGGCTGTAATGAGTGGCTCACACCATACAACATTATTGGCCTGAATAAACAATCTTGTAAGTGGTGTTGAGAGTTGAGCGTGCACAGCCCCATAGGTGTAAGTGGTGTTTAGAGTTGAGCGCGCACAGCCCCATACTTACCAGCAAGACGCTTCAGTACATTTAGTCTATTGGAGACCACTCTGCTACGCTTTGCAACGTCATTCCGAGATATGTGAACTCATTGGTTTTTTCTAGGGTAGAATCCTTATAACTTAAAAGCGGGTTTATGGTGTGACGAGCCGAAGAAAATATTTGCGGGTTTATGCTAAGACGAGGGAGAGGAAATGTTTGGAATGCAGTATCGCGGTGTTGATAACCAGTACATTGTTGTCGCACCAGTTTGCTAGTAGTTTAAGTGCACTCATGTTGTCGCACCAGTTTGCTAGTAGTTTAAGTGCACTATTAAGAGCGCAGTTCGCTAGTAGTTTAAGTGCACAATTTAGGGCACTTTTATCATCTCATGAAGTAAGTGCACAATTTAGGACACTTTCTGTCCTCTCCTTAGCTTTTTTCTTAGGGGCGGAATACCATAGAACAAGATCATCTGCCTAAAGTAAGCACTTGATGCCCGTGAATGTCTCATCGATGAAGACATTGAAAAGAGTGCAGCTTGTGACAGCTCCCTGTCAACATTGAAAAGAGTGCAGGTTGTGACAGCTCCCTGTGGAAAAAAGAGTGCAGCTTGTGACAGCTCCCTGTGGAAGGCCTGTAATGCAGCTTGTGACAGCTCCCTGTGGAAGGCCTGTTTGTAAGGCTGGGACAGCTCCCTGTGGAAGGCCTGTTTGTAAAAGATTGGATCCTATGGAAGGCCTGTTTGCAAAAGATTGGATTTTGATAGAGCACTTCCATATCTGACTTTACACGATCTTTGTCCAATGAATGCTTTTAATCCAGTTTAGCATGTTATGCTTAGTACTAGTCTGCCAATTTTAGAATCAGCTTCTCTTTCAATACTAAGTCATATGCTGATGTGAAATCGACGAAAACAGCCGTAAGGGTATTTCTTGCATCAAGGGCATCTTTGATGTGTTGGGAGAAAGTGGCTACTTGTTGATTTGTTGATCTTTGTGCCCTAAAACCTGCTTGTTCACTCTCAAGAATATTGTTGGTCTCAAGGAACCAGGTGAGCCTCCTGTTAACCATTCTTTCCATAAGTTTAGCCAGCACGCTTGTGAGGGAGATAGGCCTATAGTTGTCAAAGTTGACAGGGTCGTTGCCCTATTTTAGTTCTGGTATTACTATGGCAACTTTCCATTGGTTAGGTATGAGACTGGTCTCCCAGATTTTGTTGAAAATCATCATCATGGTTTCATTGGCTTTTGGTCCCATTCTAATTAGAAATTGCGGATGAACACCATCTTCGCCAGGAGACTTCTTGCACTTTAACTGTTTTATCGCAGCATTAGTTTCGCAAGTTTGAATAATTCAGAAATTACTTAATTTCATCAAACTGTCTCACTTGTATCTTTATATCTCTTGAAGATTTTCTGAAAGAATGGTTTTTCTTTTGCTTGTGGGAATAGAACCTAGCAAAGTAGTTAGCTTTTTGAAGTCGGTGGTAAGCAGTTTGTTTTTTAAACGTATTGGTTCTTTCTTGGGTCTTTCTCTGTTGTTTTGGCGGTTATCCAGGAATTCGAAAGTGCGTTGGCTACCACTTTGATAGTTGATATTTGAGATGAAGTTGTCGAAGGAAGTCCGTTTAGCTTGTAAGATGGCTTGCCTTAGGACAGCTGACTACCATCTCCAGGCTTGTACGTCTTCCATTCTTCCAGTCTGATCAGCAGTGTTGCGAAGGGCGTCCAACTTTCTTTTCAGTTCCTCAAGGTGTTCTGACCAAAACACTAGATAGAGTTTAGTCTTGCCACGGGAAATTGTGCTATTTGCACATCTGATCAAAATATTCGTGATATCCTTGCAAAGTTTGTCAGGATGTTGGTTGAAGTTGAGGGGATTGTGTGAAGTTCATTCTCTAATAGGTTTGCGAATCTAGGCCAGTCAGCCTGATTATTTCGCATGTCTTGCGTCGAGCCCATACTCTTGATTAGATCGTAATGTAAGGTGAGGCCTTCTTTTACTCCTGTCAGAATTCCACTTACAAATTACCGGTATTTAGATAGAAGGTACAAGATGAAACCTGGGAATTGGTAGTATTTCAGATTGTCATCCGAAAGGTTTGCTTCCATAATTGTGAAAATGTCTACATCAGAGGTTTGTAGGATTTTCTGGACTTGAATCTTTTTGTCCTGTGACATCTCTCCAGCATTCCTCCGAAGGTTTTGTAGACGTTGTGATTCGCTCTTACGAGGGCGATTTCTCTTTTACCTCTGTTTCAAGCTAATCATAATAAATAGAAGACAAAATGTCGAGTGATATACTTTTTGCCGTATGAGTATACGTTGTCCAGCGTGCACCACATGGAGGTAAGTCTATTGCTCACCCCTGATGAGGGAATATATGATTTTGAAAACGAGAGACGACACTAAAGATTATTTTATGCCTTACAGCCCCACATGAACACGGTTCGAATATCTCAAGTTCCCACACTTCTTAGTCTTAAGGGGAATAAT
>UZAE01001881.1:0-11171 GCA_900617975.1 Rodentolepis nana
GACTTAATCAGGGGAGAATTCAAGACCTCAAGGTGCAACGAACTTAAAGCTCGAACAAAGGAGAAGCAGTGGACAGTGACACTCTCCGATATAGCCGACTGGCCAAGAATCGAAGCCGTTGATGAGTTTAGACTACGTCCCGGACATGATTGCCTTGCAAAACACCACAGATTGGGAGTATACACTCAGCCCACATGCCCCCTATGTAACCTACAGGAGGAAATGGAGATGACCCAACTGATTCGGTGTCCAGCCCTAAAGACAACGACGGAAAGCCAGAGATACTGGGAAGCAAGAAGACAGCTAATGTACTGTTATCAATTAACTGCTATATATGGGGAAAGCTGAAGTCAAAATTTAAGAGCTAATGATGAATATCGCAAAGCCTGCCATTTGAAAAAAAATTATGCATGTATTTGTATAAATCTAATTTGTAAATAAAGTGCCAGCACCTTTCTAAAATGCTTAAATCACAACAATAGTTGACCAATTCATAAGTTATTTTGCAAAGCTTAATGCTTTAGCCAGCTTAAGTCGTCCGTTTAATTGATGTGAGTTAGAAAGGTATATTCTTTTTACACAATCATATTCAAACCAAATATTGTGAAGGAACCGACTTACGCATTCCTTCATCAGGTTAGTGCTTAAAGCAACTATATAAATATTTCAGAGGCTTTGCTTCCACTCATTTCATTTTCTTTATGTAGGATTCAAAAAATGTGTGCCTTATTAAGAGTATATCTTAATTAACAGATTAAACATTTGATTACGGGCAGTTAGTATGATAGAAATATGCTAAATTAAGAAACTGCAGGTAAAAATTCGCAATATTTTGTGGCTTGTCATATGGCGATAATAAGTCAACTACAGATTTAAGATGATATATCAAACATACTTATTTGTTGAACTATGAACTATTCAACAATGCACATTTTCACCTCTGGTATAAAAACCACATATTCCGATATTTATCATTCTCATCTATATGAATTTTATTGATGGAGTCTTTGTCCTCTGTGCAGATCGAATCTTTGATAAGGCGCTTTGTAAAAGATAAGCGTGTCTAAGATTTCAAAATTATGGATCAAATACTCTCAAAACTGATATTGGTAGTTATGGGGTGCGCGATAGACTACCTCCATGTGGTGCACCCTGGGCAACGTATTCTCATAGGGCAAAAAGTCTATTAACTGGCAGTTGACTTCTGACTTCAAACTAACAAGGCCCCACTGCATTTCATATTCCCCTACTTAAACAGTACTCACCTCACCTATTTTCTACCTTTGTGTCTGCCTGTCTATTTAACATCTTTGAAACACTCTTCCCTCCCATCCCCTCTTGACTTTATTCCCTCCTCTCTGTGAAGCCTGAAGTCAACTAAAGGGCTAATGATAACTATCAAAACGCCTGCCATTTGACTTAAATTTCTTTAATATTGGTAGTTATTGAATGACCCGAGTTCGTGTTAAGATCACAAATAAAACGTAAAAATTTTGTAAAATGCTTTTTTATGCAATCGATCTAATTGTGTTTACTTGAATCCTGTAATAATTTATAGCTCCACTAATAGCTTTCCTTTCACATATGGAATGGCGTAGAACAAAATAGAACCTCTTATGGGACCCACTTTTAAAATGAAAGAAGATTTATTATAAAAGTTGATGTAGTAAAGAAATGTACTGGTGCTTTCTCATTATTTGGAACGGTGATCCACTCTTCAAAATCGACGGTTAACTTAAGAAGACAACAAAATCAAATTACTCATGCACAATTAATATTATTAAAATTATGAAATAACTCTTTAAATATAGAGCTTTCAGAGAGGTTCCTCTTATTTCATATTTCAAGTCAAAATGTGTTTGTTTTTCTGCTAATGGTGAAACAAATAGATCATGGGGGGGGGGGCAAACATGAAAGAAAACGAAGACATCAATTTGCTCCAAAATAGGTATGATTTGACGTAATTTTGCTCTACAAATGGATATAAATGCTTCCCAGAAGCAAACAGGAATGGGTAATATAATAAAATAAAAAAGTCTTATAACCCCTCATGCGTTTTATATATAAACTCATTAATTTCGCAAGCATACAATTATTTTTTTTAAATATATTTTATGTACTCATTTTTATTTTAAAAAAATGATGTGTTCGTAAATTTAACTTGATAAACTTTGATGGTTACATAGAATAATCAAATCTATTATTTATCGAATTGGGGTAAATAGTTTCTATATAATTTTATTCACTTTGGAGGTTAATCAAACTATAATGATTTGATAATTTCGTTTGAACATATGTATAGAGGTTACAAAAATAGAATTTTCTTTTCATAACACTTGTCATTTTTATTCCTTTCTTACACTACGCACCTCAATATAAATTAATTGATGGATTACTTCATTCTGACGTTAAAATCTATTTGATCAATGTGATGATTAAATTAGCCACCCAACATTCAGCAATTATATGTAAACACTGATCAAATTTGGGTACTGTTATTCGCAATTACTAAGGGTGAAACTATAAACAAGAAATTCGTGTAACTATGATGCTCCAAAATGCAATCACTAAATAAATAGTCTTCAAATGTTGAGCATATTTATAGAGATGTTCAGTATACTACTTTAAACGCTTGATTTCGATAACAATTAACAAGGACTTAAAAACTTAATATTAAATAGTCTTATGTATTAAAATTTTTGAATTCTTTTAATATTCTCCATTGAAATAAACATCTTGTGTCTTTCAACACCAATTTACATAATTATTTCGCGACATCTTCTCAAACATAAGAGAAGTATATTAATAAATGAAACATAAGATTTCGTTGAAATATATTTCAATAAATGCACTATGTAAATTGTGTTCAATTTTAAATCGTGGTGTTTATATCTGTAGTAGGCCTTTGTAACTACTCTATTTTTTTCTAATTAAACTTACTTCCAATATTATCTCAAACACAGAAACAAAATGTTATCTGACACCTTAACTCTTTAGTGAATTAAGCAATTATGGCCAGTTGGTTTCAATTGCTTTGGTTAACATTGGCGGAGATTGGTGCGTTTGGTTGCGAAGATATGAAATATTTTACTGTTATTAAAAAATTGGTGAAGGAGTTTGGCTTTAAAGTCTAAAATGGCAGCTTAAAATGTGAAATAGAATAATAATGCGAACTTTTTTCATAATCGCTGAAAAGAAACAGAATAAAGGTCCAGGTGCGCTGATTCACTTTCACATCACGTGATGGCAGCTGAACATTGCAACCGAATCCAATATGACGGTAATTGATAGGAGACGAATTAAATCAAAAATCTGAAATCAAGGCCTAAATTGGTAACAAAGTTTTGTTCCGTGCTTAACATGCATGCTATTTACTTTTCATGTTCTATTATTACCATTCACAAAATTCGATCTGTGCACCAAATTCCCTGTTTGAAAGCATATTTTTTGGTGCGCCTTATTATTAAAAAGTTCGCTAATTTGAATATATGATCAACCGCTTCGAGTATTATCTAAAAGGCAGTGAAGATAGCCTTAATACAGCACATCACAGAATGATTTCGAAGGGATTGCAATTTGCTTGGCCGTGAAAATCGATTTTTACTTTTTATACTTAATTCAGAAATACAAAATACATTAATGTTAATCTAAAACAGAGAGTAATAATGAAAGGTGGTTAAATAATCAAATTGTAATAAATTAAACATACAATAGGTAAATAAAGTGCATCAATTTGGTAGGCACATTAATAAAACTCTAAAATGGGCATTTATTTAAGAGGTTGGATTTAATTAATAAAGTCATGTTTAGTAGTCTGATAGTCTATAAAAATTCCGCAAGCATTCAATATTTAGTTTGAAAATTATATTAATACTCCTTAAATAACCATTTTGTTTAATTCGAAGATGTTATAAGAAATCGGAAGCCAATTAGTGTACCACAATAAATGTTAACATTTTCAATTAGACTTTCTAAGCAGGTTTTTGATTCTTGAATGCATTCTACTAAAGTTGAAGAAAATGATGTGCCTGGATTTGAGAAAAAAATGAAACTGGGAGATTGTTCTAGATACGATAACTTACGCTTGTAGCGGATTAGCTACCTCAATAACCTTGACTATTCTCAGAAAGCTCTATAGCAGTTTCTTCCAACTCGAAAGTCCCCGGGAATTAGCTAAGCTAAGACAAAGTTATAAAGGAAACTGACGTGTAGCACGGAGTACGTTTATTCGGTAAGTATATTGCGGAACAAGTGTAACGCAGGAAGCTTAATCATGATCAGGGTGGCAGATTAGGTTAAACAAACAGAGGTTAATGATTGGTCACTGTTTGTACGGTCGCACCTCCCAATCCTGGCGTGCTGTCCCGCGTGCAGGCATGCGATGACGTGTTAAGCTATGACGTGTCCCACACGCTTTGTTGAAAAGCCGATCAACTAATGAGAAATGGAGGAATTTAGACTCAAGCCACTTGGAAAAGTAAAATTATTTAAAATACCTGTTCACTTAAATTAATTTTCGCTTTAGGTTTGTTCTAAAAAAAGATAAGCTGCCAAGAGTTGAAAACAAAGGAGACATTTTAGAGTAGAACTCTGCACCATAGAAGTCGTGAGTTCGGCGTCTAAAGTCTATTCTACTTTTAATTGTCCTTTCTTAGATTGTTGGACTTGAAACCAGAAAAATTTTAAAACCACAGATATTGAATTCACCGACGTTATTTTGAAAAAATACTTTGAATATTTTGGCTTTTTCAGGGGGACTAACAGTGGTCGAATTCGGCACATAACGAATGGGTTTAATGATAAGTTGTCCCAGTAATCAGTTTTAATCAATATATGTGATCGACTTAAACCTTAAATCAAGGTTTTATATTGGTAGAATGTTTATCGTGTGTGTGTCATAATTCACAAGTGACTTAACAACCATGCCTGATCAGCACCTAGATGGTTGTTTATATTCAAGTTGCTGATGTAAATTTAGATTATTCATGTCGATGCTTTGAGGTTATTCATGAAATTAATTCAATAAACTTCTTCATCACGATGGAGTTGTAACTTGATTATGAACATAATATACATGCGGATTTTGTAAAATAAAAGTTAGAGGAGTAAAAATGTGCTTATCGTAATCCAAGTCACGATATTTTACAAAAGTCTAAATTAACGTTGTCTCTGTGTTTAAGTAATTAAAGCTAGAACTAAATTTACCAATAATAGGTTATTGAAAAAAAGATTCGTTTAAAGTAGAATAGAGTTAAAGTCACTAAATTTGAAAAATTCACTTGGTCAAATTCAGGGAGGTTTATACAGAGGCAGAAAATAATAGTAGGCAAAATATTTCAAGCAAGGAACAATGTCTAAAAGAAAAAATATTCTAAACTACTTTATAAATTCCAAGATTGAATAGTCATATGAAATAAGGCAGAAAAATAATTGCTCTTTCGACAACAATTTTATTAATTAAATAAAAATTTCCATAATAATAAATCATACACAAAAGAGAAAATCATAAAACAATCTGAATTTAATCAGTTAAGGGGCAAAGAAGGATATAGTTTGCTCCAAGGAATGGTGATCGGACAATCTTCAACTTTAACGACTAGATTGCGGAAGAGCTTCCAGATTCTCGGATCCTTTATACAAAGTGTACCACCACCTCTCGCAAACTGACTCCCCTAAAATAGACAGTGATTAAGAATACGATAAAAATCTATGTTTCAAACAAACCGATTAAATGAAAGAAAATACACGCAAAAATATTAGAGATGACAAATTAAAAACCGTATAAAGAGAGATCAGACGTTTAATGACGTCCTCACCAAAAGCCTCATTCAATTATGCACAGGAGGCATAATAGAAGCACGTCTGTGTCAAAGCACAGCATATAGATAAGGCGAAAGATGTATGTAAGGGCGAAAAACGCTAAAAGAATGTAGAAAAGAAGAGAAATAAGGGCGAAGAAACCTAGAGGGACAGAGGGAGAAATGAGATTCGTTTTACCCTATTTATGCATTAAATGCCATGAAATTATGCCATAACTATTTCCAATTATTTGTTCACAGATGGATATATGCAATATGCGGACTGTACAATATTGCGCTGGCCACGTAGCTCTGTTGAGATGTTGATATCACTCTCAGCAACCTTTTGCCCACCACACTTCCATCATCAGTTGGGCTTCCTCACAACATTTTAAAATTTCTTTTCAAAGTTAGAAGTTGCAATGCTTTGTCGTAGTCTTTGCAAAGACAGTAATTATTAGATAATTATAAAATACAAACGCACCACTATGGTAGCTCCGAGTAACGGAACTTCAAATTAGAAAACTGTACCAATGCTCTCTCAAATCTCACTACAGCGAGACTCCAAAACTAGTGTTGTGCAGACACAAAACACCGTGCGCTTCTCCGATTAAAAAAGTGCTATTTGATAGAAATATGGGAAAAGTTTGTCGTCTTGTTTAGTCTCTCCGGCTTAATGATTTTACTGTGATCTTGTAGGTTCTAATTCTAAAGTTGTCCACGTAGTAATAGACTACTAACAAAGAGTATGTTTTTCTAATTTTCACTGGACACTCCTTACTGCATCTAGTCTTAGAAGTCAACCGGAGATAACAAACAGCATATGATTTAATTTCCCCCCGTTTATTGAGGTTAGAATAAGATGTAATAAAGAATGGAATAATTGCAAATTGGGCAGGGGGGAGGGTGAATAAGATTTTAATACGATTAGAACGGGTTACAAATAATGACAGAAATTAATAGAATTTATTAAAATAAAAGAGAACACTGGATTCCATTTTAGCTAAACAAAAATTGGCAAAATAAATCTCAAAAGAACGAATCTTTAAAAAAAGCATGTTTAGGTGAACGGAAATAAATAGATCAACTTACCGATCTATTAATGTCACCAAAGCAAGTCCACTTGTCACCTTCTTCGTTAGTAGAAGTTGTCCATTTGGAGTGATCTTGCGTTGACTTGAACTTCACATTCATCGATTTGGGCCATTCTAGTTTTTCGATATTTTGCACCTTAATTTAAGAAAAGAACAATGAATAATGCAGTGCTGTTAACACAGCCGAGCTTCTGCCGGGAACAAGAGTAAACTGAGGGAATTTTAACCAAAGGATTTTAGCACCCCTGAAACGCATTTCTTTTTACGAATTGCGGATTAACAAGTTATGACTAACAGCCGAAAGGATCAAATCCGGCAAGCTAATCGTCAAGTTATGAAGATGAGTATGCAAGTGGGGTCATAATAACGAGCCAATAGTCCAATTTTGTGGGTAAAACCTTTAGCATACCACAGCGCGCATAGTTAGAAGGCATCAATATATCACTAAGATTGCCTAGTTATTTCAATGCAGTGGATTTTGCCTATGATAACGTGCATTTTGATAAAGCGATCACTAAGAGACTGACTTGACTCCTTAATTTTCACTTTTTTTAAGGCTGGACGATTGCCAACCCCCCCCCCCCTTCATTGAATCGGTATCTGTTCAAAACCATTAAAGGAAATTGGAATAAAATTTTTTATGACATTTTCTGTTCTGCTAGGCTCTATAGCCTGTTAGTCAAAGCCCCTACAATACATGCTGCTTAGCATAAGAAACTTAATTCTTAGGCCTATTAGAAAAATTGTTTTCCAACCCATACATTGGACGCAGAACAGTGCCTCCGAACTACCCCCGTAAAATAATCGAATTCCACCACACTCAACCATCGAGATTGGCCATTCCGCTCACCTAAACTTCACTAATTCTGACTTAAAACTACCATGACCCGACTGCTTGTCATATTCGACCTCTTTCACAGTACTCATCTTACCTTTTTCTCTACCTTTGTGTCTGTCTGCCTGTTTTACATCTGTGAATCGCTCTTCTGTTCCCCACCCCTCGACTTTCTGCTACTTTGATGAACCTTCCCTCTATGAACCCCGAAGTCAGCTAAATAGCTAATGATATCTATCAAAACGCCTGCCATTTGAAATAAATATATTCTGTAACGAGTAGAAGTTTGAATAATAATTGGGGCGTATCTAAGGCCCTCCGATAGTTATAATATTGATGAAACAAAATTGCAAATGACACCGCCTATTAAAGTAATAAAAACTCTATTTCAAATTAAATTTTAAAATGTTATCTACTAAGAGTGCTAGAATTTTCATCTACATATCGCTCAAAATGAATGTAGAAAATGAAGCCCCTAGCACATGGCATAGTGCGAATAGAGTCTATCAGTAGCATATGTGGGGCCAATGACTCTTGAGCACATGAATCTACTAGAATTCCCACAAGATCACCATGTGAAATTCGTTCGACCATGAAGCAAGAAAATATAGGAACACTCCAAAATTATTTAAGGAGAAAAAAAGTTTAGAGACTAGGAGAAAAAAATAGAAAGGTTAAGTGGAATCACCCAATATTTGGTGGTACAATTTGATGGAAGGTTTGAAGTGGAATGCCGCCAAGTTTCAACGAGGAGTGGAACTTTCAAATCAGGAGCGACCAAATCAGAATACAAATCTGAAATTAAAGGGTGGGAAAAATATCAAGCGTGAATAACATGTTTTTTGTTTTATATGATAATAGGCCAAAATTAAAAACTACAACGGACATTTCTGACACACCTTGGTAAAACTTGCGAGATTTTGAAATTATTCGCAGAAATATGTCATCTCTTGTGGCATTGAGATCTGATGACAAAAACAAACTAGCATTTTTCCTCGCCTTATGACTGAAAATATCTTTCAGTTTCGGAATCGACTTCTCAATTGATTTAGGAAGTCTAAAGCTCTCAATAAGAGGACGACTTATGGCAAGATGATCAGCTAAAAAGGTAAAACAATGAATGAGTAGTCACTCGTTGCCAGTTTGATAGATAATTAGGGAAAAACGTGCCTATAGTTTCCAAACTGGAATAGTTTAATGTTACGCAAAAGAAGTGCTGAGCGTACTCCTTGCTAGTATTTGGATATACATATATATTTGGTTTCATTGAGAGCTTGGGGACACTATGAATAAGCCAGAAACCTCGATTATTTTCGGGGAAGGCGAAAAGACCTGTGATATAAATGCAGAGTCAAAAACCATTGAGCTGCTTACTGAAAAGATGATTTAAAATCAAACTTACCTTTCATGTGGCCATACCAGACATCCCCTTTAGACAAATGCTGGGGAACTTCATCATTATACATCCCAAAGGCAAAATCAGTGCCAGTGTCGTTAAATACTTGATCGAATGTGTATTTTAAAAAGCCATCATATCTCAAATCATCATTGTTTGAGAACCAATTAGTTTTATCAGGTGTTACTAGACCATAGGAAAATTCATTTGGAAATTTGTAGGCAATTATCCTAGAAAGTTAGTTATCCATGCTATATTCGAACTAACCAGTCGACCACTTTGTTATTTTCATCACGACATCCGAAATTGCTATTAGCCAAGCTTGAACAGATAAGGGTATATCCAATTAAAGGAAATAAAATCCTTGACGATGTTGACTTCTAGAAAATTAGTAAAAAGCGATATTACTCTAGTAAAGCTCTCGCAAACGATTCAATATTCTCTTCCAAAATAAAAAATCACTGCATAATTTTTAAACTCAGAACTGGTTAGCAACCGATTTTATTTCTGAATGTTAACTAATAATATCTGGAAAACAAATAAACGAACCAAACTTAGCGCCATTATCCTATGACCTTGGACGTAATATAGGAGTATTATCCTGATTGCTTTTTAGATCTCAATGTTTTATTTTAAAGCCATAATCTTTTTGGCATTGTATGACTAAATTCATATTTTAGATTGATTATTTAGTGATTATTCTAGAAATTATTACAAATTATGCTTTTCAGGAATTTTGGACTTTATTTTTTCTACTAAATGTTTGAACACTTCAATGATTTCTAACTCCAATCTGCTTAATTACATTGACAGAAATTTTGAAATTCCGTTATTTGACACCGTTTCGGGAGATATACCCAATAAGAGGTTTCTGAATTAGTCAAGGCTTTACTAGTGTAGCAGTCCGCTACAGCACTTACGAGAGGTTGTGGGTAACATTTTCACTCAACTGTAACTGGAAATATTTTAGTGACTTTATGTATTTTATTTTGTTGTCATTTGTCTGTGCACTTTTATAAAGGCGGGACTAAAGCAATTATGCTTCTATGAAGATCTAACTAATATTTCCCATGGTTTTTTGCGATAGAGTAAAGGGAACCAGCCGGAAGGGTACCAAATTGGATTTTTTTATAAATTCAGGTAAGCCATTTTATTACTTCTAGTTATGCCCGATGAATTAAAACTCAAAAATTGAAAAAAATATTATATTACACCACTTTAAATTATTTGGGATTTACATTAGTTATCAATTGCGCGATTTCAAATTTATTGGTTTAATAAATTTCTTGCATCAAGTGCTAAAACAAACCTATATAACTTATCAAATCACCTCACCAAAAATTTCTAATTGTTCTGAAATGCTAAATAATATAGCTTAAGAGGTAGGCTGATTTCATAAAGCGAA
The DNA here is from genome assembly GCA_900617975.1 of Rodentolepis nana. Lineage (NCBI taxonomy): Eukaryota > Metazoa > Platyhelminthes > Cestoda > Cyclophyllidea > Hymenolepididae > Rodentolepis > Rodentolepis nana. The sequence continues at coordinate 10,529 of UZAE01001881.1, forward strand.
TCGTTTTTCAAATATGTAATAAGTTTTATTTCCTCTTCAAAAGGTAAATGTTGTTCACAACCATTTGATTATGATTTTAGAAGTAATTTTAGTGCTTTGTATCGTTTTTTCGAAGGCTCTGAAAATTAATTTCTTATTTATTTATTCCTAGTTCTGGAAATTCAAAAACACTAATTTGGTTTGCTATGCTCAGAAACCACTCTATTTTACTTATAAAAATTGAGTACCCGTTAAATGGAATTTTAAATAGGTAAAAAGTGTTACTTATGGAGTGCGCGATTGACTTACCTTCACGTGGTACACTCTGGGCAACGTATTATCATACGGCAAAGTGGCCTACATACCGTCAAGTAATTTCTGACTTCAAACTTCCATGACCCGACTGTATGCCATATTCGACCACTTTCACAGTACTCACCTTACATTTTTCTCCAACCTTGCGTCTGTCACCTTTACATATGTGAAGCACTCTTCTGTTCACATTCTCTGATCTTTGAGACTCTGATTGTCCTCTCCTCTATGAAGCCCGAAGTCAACCAAAGTGCTTATGACGACTATCATAAAGCCTACCGTTTAATATAAATCTTTTCTTCAATAGAAAATTCTTAGGTAGCTTAGATGAAGGAGCAGGAAATTTCTTTGC
>UZAE01001882.1:0-11169 GCA_900617975.1 Rodentolepis nana
CCCCCCCCCTCCCCCCACCATCTCGACTTTTTTCTCTTTGATGTTCCCCCTCCCCTCTATGAAGCTTGAAGTCGGCTAAAGGGCTAATGATAACTATCAAAACGCCTTCCATTTGAAATAAAATGATCTAGAAGCCGAGAGGTTGCAGCACTGTTTTACCAACTGCCTATTTGTTTTCTTTTCTGGCGAATACTTTACACTTCAGGCAGTTTGAAGGAGTGAATACGCCTGCCAGATGACAGAAAACCTGCCCTTTTTAAGGAGGAAAAATATATTTAAACTGCTTTAAGCAAATTGTGGAAATGTGTTTTTTTTTGCTTTAAAAGTTTCATTAGCCGGGAGGAAAGGCCATTCAACATTTGTTTGTCATTAACCCCCCCCCCCACTTTATTCTTAACCTTGCTTCGCCCAAAAAAAGTACGCGTAAGGTAGTCGTTCATTTGGCTCTATAAAAAGAAGAGAAACTACTTTGACCATCGTTGACCACAAATAGGGTGCAAGCAGGCAAAATGAGGCATTATAATGAGATAAGGCTTTCACATGAGCCATCGAACATTTAGAGTAAAAAAATATTTCAGTAAAGAAATTTCGTTTCGCCCGTCGCATCAATTAGTCCCACTTGATGACATTTTGGATTGAATATATCATTTGCCAAAATTGTGAAGGAAAATGAGCGAGGATTGGAAATAGGAGTGTCAAAACTCAACGACACAAGAGCTCACATTCAGCTTTCTCATTGTTGAATTGATTTGAGCAGTAGAATTCAAATTGGGAGATAAGGAAATGGACAGATATATACATTGACGTTGACAACACCGAGATGTAAAAGAGGAATAGAAGCCATTAACTCAACGATGAGGTTGATCAGAACGCAACCGTGCATAAACTTTAAATCGAGGCGAGAAATAAGATCACTAAATGTATTTATTTATTTCAAATGGCAGGCGTTTTGATGGTTATCATTAGCCCTTTACTGACTTCGGTCTTCATAGAGAGGAGGAGAAACATCAAGGTGACAAAAAGAGCTACGGGCTTCACAGAGGGAAGGTTCATCAAAGTAGCATAGTTCGGGCTTTACAGAGGGAAGGTTCATCAAAGAAGCAGAAATGACAGGCGTTTTGATAGTTATCAAAGGCTTCACACAAGGGGGGAACATCAAAGTGAGAAAAAGTCGAGAGGGGGATAGAAGAATGAATTACAGATGTAAAAGTGACAGACCGACACAAAGGCAGAGAAAAAAGAGAGGTGAGTACTGTGGAAGCAGTCGAATATGACATACAGTGGGGGGTGATGGTAGTTTGAAGTTTTGGTGATGGTAGTTTGAAGTGAGAAGTCAACTGCTAGTTAGTTCTGGTAGTTTGAAGTGAGAAGTCAACTGCCGATTAAGGATCTTTTTGCCTTATGAGTATACGTTGCCCAGGGTGCACCACATTTTGCCGTATGAGTATGCGTTGCCCAGGGTGCACCACGTTTTTGCCGTATGAATATACGTTGCCCAGGGTGCACCACGTGATTGCCGTATGAGTATACGTTGCCCAGTGCCTTATGAGTATACGTTGCCCAGGGTGCACCACGTGGAGCCGTATGAGTAAACGTTGCCCAGGGTGCACCACGTGGAGCCGTATGAGTATACGTTGCCCAGGGTGCACCACGTGCCGTTTGAGTATACGTTGTCCAGGGTGCACCACCTGGAGGTAAGTCTATCGTGAGTATACGTTGCCCAGGGTGCACCACGTGGAGGTGTATGAGTATACATTGCCCAGGGTGCACCACGTGGAGGTAGCCGAATGAGAATACGTTGCCCAGGGTGCACCACGTGGAGGTAAGGTGTAGTATACATTGCCCAGGGTGCGCCACGTGGAGGTAAGACCGTATGATTATACGTTGGCCAGGGTGCACCACGTGGAGGTACCTTTTGCGGTATGAGTATACATTGCCCAGGGTGCACCACGTGGAGGTAGCCGAATGAGAATACGTTGCCCAGGGTGCACCACGTGGAGGTAAGGTGTAGTATACATTGCCCAGGGTGCGCCACGTGGAGGTAAGACCGTATGATTATACGTTGGCCAGGGTGCACCACGTGGAGGCCGTATGGGTATACGTTGCCCAGGCTGCACCACGTGGAGGTAAGTTTATAAGTCTATTGCACACCCCATGATACCTATCATAACGCCTGCCATTTGAAAGCAGATCACTAAATGTCAAGTTATTCAAATATCTTCCATAAATTTCCTTTAAAAAAAGCACCCAAATGGAGCCAAATCCATCACACCTGAAACACCTGGAAAGCAAGCGAGATTGGACCAAAATTAGCTATATAACTAACAGCGCGTTGCTTCCCATAAAATCCTCAAAACTGCAATAACCAAGCCAGTGAATCACTTAGATAAATAATACCAAACCACACAAAAATTCGATTGTCCCACCCATAGAGTGCTGTAGAAGCAAAGATTATTTGCATGGGAAACAGTTTGCCCTTTACATTCCCTCCTCTCTCTCCCTCTCTCCTTCAAAAAACTGTCATAATCACATCATTCTGATAACATCCTTAATTTTCACTAGCACAGAAAGGCTGATGGAGGCATAGAGCGAGGAAAGTAACACAAACACACACACTCGAAAACAAGGTCAGCTGTGAACTTTTCGCAGCTCTACAAATTTTGAAATTTAATCGTGTATTTGATGGCAGCGGGGCAGATCTGAAGATGAAAAGGTCAAGGAGCTCTGAAAGGAGAGTTGGGGGGGGGGGGGGGGGTGAGAGAATTCACATTTACCTAAGTGCTCTAGAGACCGAAATATTACCCGAGAACCTGATCGATCAAGCCCACACCGATTTTCATATCATGGATAAATATCATGCCAAGGGAGCATTCAAACACATTCATTTAGGGAACTGTGTAGCCAAAGTTCGTATTTAGGTGGAAATGAAAGAATAACCTGATGGGTCAATTTGAGCTTCGAAAGTAAATTCGGTGTCTGCTAGCTTGGAATTTGGGAGGTAAGGTTTCACTAATATACACCAAACAAGCGGTGTCGTTAAGGCCAGATATGGTACCGCCACCTAATGGAGTGTACATTTTCTTCCACAATGCGACTACTTTGAAGTGGGAGAGATTGGGACCTACAAACCAGTTGCATTTCCAGCAGATTACTCAGAGAGCTAACTCCAGTCAAACGCTTTCGAAATTTCAACAAGAAAAGCTTTAAAAGCTAAAAGAAACTAATCACAATTGGAAGTACGCAGGAAGCTCCTCTTCTCAGAAGGTGATATATTTACCCTCTGTCCAAATCGTAACTTAGACAAAAGCTATTGTTAAAATGAAGTAAACATAGAACAGATAAAGAGTATATTTAACGTGCTTAAACGACTATGGGGGCAAATTCGTGCACAAAGGAAGCAAATACGTGAACTATTCCCTTTTAGCCCCTATCTTATGAGTCGAGTCATTTTAGGGAACGCCTACCGTAGAAAAAATCTGGGTGAAAAATAAACTCAAACAATTAAAAATAAGCACAGTTTAATCACTTAGAGAAACAAATAGAGTAGCAAGATTTTATAACCTATTTTTCACCATTAAACCGTCTATTTTCAAGATAATTTTGTTGTTCCCTCTTCATGGAATTCATTCCTTTTTATACAACCCCATAATTAACTATTCGTATCACCCTACCTGAGCCCAATACGTTCGTTTGCAACGTGGCTAAGTGTCTAAATGCCAGAGGTAGATATGAAGAAGATTAATGGCCGTATCGCCTTTCAACCTCCCGTTTTGAAGTACTGTCCCTGCTCCTCACTCGATTCGCTTTCCGCCAACTTATTTGAACTTAATTCAACTAAATTTGAGAAGAAAATCAGGAAGAAGGGGCTATGAAAACTCGCTATAACTCTCTTGATCAATATGAATGATTACTTAAACATTCATGACATGAATACTAGAGGTGATTTGTCGAATACTGTGCAATTAGTTAGAGCAATATTTGCAATCAAATAACGAATTGAGCGGAAACTTCGTGGATTCCCGAGAAAAAAAACACTAAGGCAAACATTTGTGAGGATAGGAACAAAAATTTATCCCAAACATATTACTTGACATGTTAGAAAACACAGGTCTTTATTAATACTAGAAGTAGATGGAACGAGAGTTTGCATATCATAGATGAATTAGGTATTTCAACTAGATTGAGACATTGTTAGCCCCAACTAAGCAATTGTAGGCACTGTTTTTAAAAATGAAATATTTTTAATGGGAGTTCACGGAGTCCCTATCGAGTGTTAGATTGAACTAAGCCAACCATAAAAGGGAGAACGAGAAGAGCAAGCGGGAAGAGTTCACTAAAAGACAAGGATCTTTAAACCATCCACAATCGACCATCGATATGTTTTGGGATAGTAGTGGTGAATCAATAAAATATCAATGTTACACATAATGAAATGGAATTACCGGGCACACACACACACACACACAAAATATAGATTCATGATATTGGCATTTCACGCAAGTGGCAACTATTAAGAAAATATGGTTTGCCCAGAATATGTTCGAGTGAAAAAAGGGTTTGCAAAAGACATAAAACGGTCTTAAAATGAGCACGGGGTGCCTTTTATCCAATCAAAATTAATAATAACTATGAGTTAAAGCAGTCCTTTCCAGATACTGAAGGGGCATATAATGGAGGCCAATGAAAAAGATTGATCATCCACGCGAATAGAAGAAAGGATTATAATGAGCTGTGATTATCTTCGCGACGACCTCATACATGAACAACCTGGGGGTTCAATTATTAATAACCGAAAAATTAAGACCATATACACTTAACTATGACTACTGTGGATAGCCTACAAGACCACCTAAATAAAATAAGTATGAATGACCACCAGAGAAAGTTTACTTATAAAGAGCATTCGTTAGCTCATTTAGGAAGAATGCAATTCTTAGACACAAACAGGACTACTTTAACAGCATTTGTGGACCTTGTAGTGTCCTATAACTTCAAGGGACTGCAATTTGCATTTGGTTAAGGGAGACAGTTAGTACTCAATTTCAAGTCATTCGGTGATTAGTCATGAACTAGGATGGCTACGGAGATGTATCATTTACAGGCTTTCTTTTCCAAGTAAAATTTAATTATTACGAATGGCGGGCTTGATGATATTTATTATTTGCGCCTTAGCTGACTTCGGGCTTCACAGAGGAAAGGAGGAACATCAAAGTGGCAAAAAGTCGAGAGGGGGAGAGAATAATGATTCAAAGATGTGACAGAGACAGACTGACAGACACAAAGGCAGAGAAAAGTAGGATAAGTATTGTGGAAGTGATCGAATGAGACATACAGTGGGATCATGGTAGATTGAAGTCAGAAGTCGACTGCCGATTTATAGACTGCTTTGCCGTATGAGAATGCGTTGCTCGGGGTGCACCGCGTGGAGGTAAACTTAAAATTAATGATTGCACACCTGTGCTGATTTCTAATTCCGGCCAGGTCATACAAATACTCTTTCTGTAAATAACGAGTACTCCTCCTGAAAATGCGAACTTCACGTATTTATAAAGATGACGCATAATCTAGACTTTCAGCACCCAGGACCAAATGGTCCACACCAGAAGAAGGAAAATGACGAGCACTCGTTGGTGGAGTTAGGACTTGCAGTTCGGTTCGAAGTATGCACAGTACAACGCAAAGATTAGGGTTAGGGATTAGAGGTATTTTCAAGGAGAGAAAATACTAATAGGAAAGAAAACACACAAAACATGGAATTCGTCATAGCAAAAAACATTTAATATTCCGATTGACATAGAAATTTAGACGAGAAGAAGAATAGCTAAAAATCTGTAAGGATGTAATGCGCAGAAAAAGATGACTAATTGAGGATGATACATTTCCACTGATTGACTGGGAAGAAAATGTAGAATTTCTTCTTAACGAAGCACAAGAAAAAGTGTAATTTCAACTTCATGTCAGTTTTGAGGGTGACAGGTAGATATGCCACTCTTATTTTTTTTAAGTTACATGTAGCAACGGCAAATTGGGAAATTGAAGGTCTTAACGATTGAAGCAATTGGGGATTTTGCACTCATTGAATCAGGAATCGGCATTATTGACTATTTCTAACGATAACAACCGATTTTTCAATTTGCTGTGGCATAAGGAAGGCGGTTAAAGTCCAAAGGGTTTAAATTTTTGCTTCGCAAATATGAAAGAACTTCTGCTTAAGTTGAAGCACAGAGTAAAGTACGGAATTAATTTACTCTGAAAACCACGAAAGATAAGCATTGAAAAAGCAATGTGTGTATCTGCTGAGTTTAATGAGAACGGGTGGAAATAGATTTGAAAAGACAACGCGACCGATTTAATTGGCCGACCTTGATGTAGGAGAATCCTACTCAGTTGCTATTGAGACATCAATAAACGGTGTTTAGGACTATTCGATGCGCATCGACGACGTACGCGTAGATGTTAGTTAAATCCTCTAAAATCAACAAAACTCACTATTTGGCAGGGTGTGGAAAATGAAGTTTTGTACAGATGCCTACTGACACGACTTTATTTCACCCATATATCCAATAGGAAGCTACTCCGGATTCAGCCAGAATAACAAAATTTATTTATAGCCGACAAGGTAGTAGGGCTTATATAGGTCAAACGTGGGGGGAGGGGTAAAGGTCAACAAAGGACAGGTAATTAATGGAGTAATATTCGTGAATAAAGAATCAGCAGGTCGCCACACATGATTAGCAGAAGTCGTTGCACATTTCGTAAATATTTTCACTAAGCCAAGGTTTCTACACAGCCATCTGATTGACCTACCTGCTGCCTAATGAAATCAATAATAGCTGCATGACATTAAATTGAAAATATGAGGCCGACTAGGACAACTTAAAAATGTTTCTATTTAACCAGTGATAATAGACGTTCCATAAGAAATGAAGGGAAAAATTGCGTCAGAAAGACAAAGAGCCCTCTGCCAACTAAAGGTAAGGAATGGCCATAATAAACGTTTGTACAACCGTTCCACAATAATTCATTAACTTGAAACTTGGTACTAGGTTTAGGGACCTGAGAAAAATAAAGTAAATTAAATAAATTAAAAAGCAGCTTTATTTAAAGGGACTAAGACAAAAACATCAGTTAAGATCGATTAATAACTCAAGAATATGACGACAAAGGGTAGTTATGTAGCCAAACAAAAATTTACCAACTAGGAGTCTCATATGGAGTCAAACAGGCCTTTAATCCTATCATAAGAACAAAATTTTCAATCGTATTTCCCCAAATGATGGAGTCTCAAAATAATATTTTTTTAAAATTTGCAATGAAAAAATTTTAATTGAGTTAAGCAGATGCGTAGACGCCTAAAAAATAGATATTACCGCTTGATTGGAAGCCTACATTTAATAAATTTAGCTCCATCAGCACTACAGAAAAACCATATAACTACACGTAGCTATCAAAACTTCTGACGTTCCCGAAAAAAACAAATAATGAACAGTTTACAGAAAAAATTAAGCATAAATAATCTTACCAGGACAGTAAATTTTTCCGAAAGCAACTCCCTCCTAACCCCATCTTCTAAAGGGTCGATTGCTTCTAACTGATTGCTATATCTCATGTGCTGAAATCAATAAAAAGTTTAAGTCGCAATCTTTATTCAAAGAACTCGAATTAATAGACATGACTAACTTACCCTGTAGGATTTATATAATTCCAACGCTCGTGTAACATCAAACTTTCGAGCGCGAAGGAAGAGCTTTGCTATTTTGGCAGCGTCTACCGGTTCAATCATGGCACCATATGGTGTTGTCCGAACTCTGTTTACAAATTCTTGAATTTTCTATCGAAATAAGACACATTCGAAAAAATATAGATACCAAAAAAGACCTATTTAGCACACATTAAGAAAAGTTACCTGATTACGAAAATCATCCCTCTCCATTTAGATTGTTAAATAAGGTAAAGATGAGGAAAATTTGCGTGGAGTAAATCCCCAGATCAAAATGAAAAATATTCTAATATCCGGGATAAGTTTTAAGATATCTTGAAATGATGTCTAAATGGAGAACATAATTAAGACAATTAACAAACTCCAAAAATGATGCTATCGACCGATTTCAATAGAGTATGCTGAAATTAGTTAGCTTAAACACAAACAAATAACCTTAAAAATATACGAACAGCCAAATAGTCCTTAGTTATTAGTTAATAGGATTATGCTACCTTGATTTCGTTATTATTCAAAGTTTTAATCAATAAATGTATTTAAGTGGCAGAGCTATTTTCATTTATTTATTATTTATTGAATTCGTTGTTACTATTTACTATTAACAAGTAATGCTAAAATGATTTAGCAGTAGTAAAAATGAATTAATGTATTTCTACAAATAATTAGTAATTTGATCACCAATTTTCATACGATATTATGAAGTAATAATTCAGTTATTATTTGACCTTTAGCATATTCTCCTTTTACACATCGCAAAATATTTTGCTCATAATTATCATTTTTTCTATAGATTTATAAAATCTGAATATCTAAACGAGTTAATTGATTGGGGAAAGTTTATACAACAGGTCTACATTAACTAAATTTTGGATGACAGCATTGTTCATTCGTTTCGAAGGCACCTTCATGGAGGGGCCTTGATCGGAATTTCACTAAAATGCAGAAAATGAATTATTCATCAATTTGAATTAACAATTTAAGAATGCTTATGCTTGCAAAGGGGGGGGGGAATATTAGAATGTAGACAAACATTATTCTGATCAATGCTTAAATTTTTATACTTCATCTATATTTGCATGTAACTAAGAGATGAGACAGTGAAATTCGAAGAATTATAATTGTAATACTTGTTAACTTAGCATAAGAACTTCGTGACTTGGACTATTTTGTTCAGTCAAAGAGGGTTGATACCCTACTCTGCAAGATGTTCGTAGGTATATATGTATAAATATAATCAAAGGTTTCCTGTTGGGTAAGCGCAAGTTAGACTAGTTAATTACCACTTCTGTAGTAACTATTTAAAATTCGTTTTAAAATTCATTTCTAGATACAACAAAAGTATGAGGTTTTGAAATTTTTGTGTAATCCAAACGATGTGGGAAGCAATGATAAATCATGTCGCAGTTCACTAACCTTCGGATCGGTACCCTAAGCTACTCAATATTGAGACGCCCCAATTTTCAAGTTTCAAATGCCGCAAATTAATTTTCGCATTTATTGGAATGAAAATTTATAAGTCGGTAAAAAATTTCAATTATTTCTTGAAATTTATTTTTATACTAAATTATCCCTAGGAAAGAATATGACTTTCATATACCAACACGCATTTCATGCACATTTTTTAAGTGAACCATAAAAGAAAGACTTTATGCGCTCTGGTTTACAAAATCATGGCTTATAAATTATTCCGATGGTAGTAAAACAGGTACTGGAACTTGACTGGCAGCCACAATTGTTTCGACACATCAAGGATGCAGTATTTTTAATGCAGTTTTCGTGAGCGACTCCAGGGTACTAGCTTTTTTCCAACATGATAGTTATCATTAATGTTTCTTTGGGGGCGTAAGCGACTTAAGTTAAATATCCCAACCCAGAATCAATGGCCTTCCCTAGGCTTTACTGAATGACTTTACTGACTTTGTGTAAGCTGAATAAATGGAAAAGGAAAGATATGGGAATTGAAAGGCGTCAGGTTTGTTTAAGGCAGCACGAATGTTGATAGGTTGGTGTCAATAGGTGGCTACAAGTCCGTCGTTCGTCGACGAGCAACTTCTCAAGAAGCAGCTAATAAAATTAAGTCATGTACATAGGAATCACGATTGAAAGTCCTCAAAGTCGTTTCCAATATTCTAATCTTCCTTTTACTTAGAAGGGGATTCATATATGAAATTTTCAGCCGTATTCAACTATTTAACCTGATAGGCTCGCGGTTGCTACAATTCCCAGATGTGCCTATTTCAATCTGATATAACAGCACTGTTTTTGATCAAGAGATCTAAAACTAAAGCAGAACATTATAGACCTTAGTTTTCCAAAAAAAGTCTTGATTACTTAATTCAGTGCCTATGAGTTAATTCCCTAACTGAAACAATCAGTACCTGTGCTAATAAATTTTGCCCCTAATTTTTCTCATAAATGCGCTATCAATATTATGCAGTGCGTATTCACTAAGTTGGTTGCCATGACTCCCAATGCCTTAGTAACCTTTGGTTACAATAAAGTTATTTGAGTCACTACTTTCATTTTCCCACTATCTCTGTTATTTTGAGTCCACTAAATTAACTGCTAAGAGTTGGTATGTTGTACCCTTCTGTATGTTATTTGGCAAAATCAATAAAATTCAATCAGAGTCAGTATACCAACATATTTTTCGTTCCTATTTTTACTTATTTATGAATATTTGTATCATTTAAACTTGAATAATAAGGGAAAATTTCATTTGTGCTTTAATAACTGGTTATACCTTTTGAAATGATCTGAGTTAACTGTAGCAAAAATATGTAATTCTTCCTACTTTCAAAATATTTATATATGGAAATATTTTCACACTTAATTCATCACATTATTTGTTTTGAATTCCAAATATTAGAGAGTGAAATGATAATTAAAACAAATAAATTAAGTAATAATAAAGTAATTAACCTCATGAACTAGTTACAAATCCTTGTACTCGATAAAAACATGTATTTTAAGAGTTGAATTTAACCTAAAAGTATACATTATATTACAGTATTTGAAATATTAATATTAAATAACCAATTTAAAAATATTTATTTTATATTTCCTGGAAAAAAAGCTATTTTTACTTTTATCCCTCAGAATTAAATTATAGACAGAAACGCCATCTTGTATGAAGCCTTTGACTACAATTAATGCTAATTTCTAGACCTTTTGTTGAGCTCTCTACTGAGAAGCTATGTTGGAAGCCTTTTAAAATCCTGCCCAACTCAAATTCTCATATAAAACTATATTTGCAAAATTGCTGTTACTCTTGCCAATGGTGGGATAAAATAAATACAAATCATAATTAAGCGAAAGAATTTTCGCATGTGGAACAGCGGAGAAGTGTGCTTTCAGGAGTTGAGCTCTGAATGAGAAGGGGGTGGGGGTGAATAGCCAGGCTATCGAATAGGTCATGCTGCATTTTTGCCTAACCCCTCCCCTCCCCC